>JAQHUG010000086.1:4571490-4601643 GCA_028555095.1 Dicrostonyx torquatus | reverse complement strand
AAAGTCTGTAAGTCACCACGTGGTGACGTACTGGAAAGGTCTCTAACCTGCACCCATCTCCGGCGGCGGCTCGTGGCTTCTGCTGACTTCCTTCTTCTCCTCCCAGAACTTCCGTTCTGTCTACTCCGCCCACCTAAGGGTTGGCCTAACTATAAGCCAGGCAGCCTTTATTTAACCAATCAAAACACAGAAATACAGGTGGACCCTCCCACAGAGAGTACAGCTCAAGAATAAGTAAATCTACTCAGATTTTCTTTGGTAGCACTTAACTCCAACCAGATGAGAAAAACCAAATATTCTGAGACCTTCTATATATAACCTTTTCTAATCTTTTCTTAATCTATTGAGAAAAAGTAACCTGATGGTAAATCACAATTTTATGTATAAATGTAGCTCTTACTTAGAGTGCCAACTGTGTAAAACAAGTATTAGAATCTTCACATCAACAATTCTTAGTTGATATGGAAATGCTATGGGAAAAGAGCAACTGTATCTTGAAAACTCTGAGCAAAAAATGGCCAAAAGCTCATAGAGACTGATAAACTTACAGAAATGTAAACATGTAAGAAATAATATATAACTCATATACTCCTAAACATATATATAATATGCTGCTGAATTCATGGGCTCCAATCAACAGATTTAGACAACAGTATGTGAAAAATCTTTGTACTGAATTAACTGTCCATTATTTCCTATTATGATTATGTGAACAAGAAAACACAAGAGGTATTTGCCTAGAATCAATATTTTATAGGGATCACCAACACCTTAGAGATTATTTAAAGTGTATGAGAAGATGCATAGACTTTTCATAATGGGCTTGAGAATCTCCATTACTACAATGAGTAATGAGCCAATCTCTTTCTAATACTAAATCATAATATATATATATATATATATATATATTTCAATTTGCATACATATATTTCAATTAAGTATAAATTTATACATATATATATATATATATTATACACATTTGTATATAAGGCAAATGGGGTTGGAGAGTTCAGCCAGACCTGTATATAGTCCCTAGCAACCAGGGAGGGCTGTTCACAACATTTGTAACTCCAGATCCTGGCATTTCTAATGCCTGTGACCTCTCTGGCTACATGTACTCACATATGTATGCCTCTAGTACCCCATGTAAAAATATAATTTTTAAAAAAAATCTTCAAAATTAAAGTATACCCATAATGATAATTGTAGTCCTAAAATTCCTAATTTTGTTTTCTTTAATTTATTTTTAAATGTCCACCATTGAAGTCATTTGTACAGAAAACATTATCTTTCTTCATTACTGTCCTTTATCAGTATGCACAATTAAAAATGTGAAAATAGTTTTATGGTTACATGAGGAATTATGGTTTGAAGAGCATGCATTTAAGCTGTGCTAGTAAACAGGAATGTTAACAATGAAAATAGCTTGGTCTCATCTTTGCCAGTATGTGCTTTTTAAACAAAATGAGTGAATCTACAATTTTCCTTTCATTTTTAAAGGAAACTGTAAACCTTGCAAATGTTTAATTGTTAATATGTATCATGAACGTGAAAGTCATTTGGGGTTATTTTATCACTATTAAGGTGATCAGATAACCCCACAAACATGAGTAAAATATATTAAACAAAAGTGAAAATTAGCTTTTAATTTTAATTCTATGCTAGATTGCACTTCAAGATAATTTTGCTTTTTAATGCTAGAAATAAGAGTTTAGTTGAATCTCTATCCAAATAGAAACTTAATAGTGCTTATTTCATGCTCATATGGTCAGATTTTTGGTCCAATTTGTTTGTAATGAGTTAGAGTAACTGATATGCTAATCAATGTCAGTTAATTAAAAGTAGAGTTTCTGCTTACAAAATGCATTAAGCTGCTGAGCATATTGCATGCTACATGACCTGATTCAGATATTTGAACTCGTAAAATGAGGAGGAGTGGTGCAAAATCTTTTAGATGTGCTTCTAGAAATAGCTCTCAGATCTTCCTGGAAACCTATCTTTCCTGGGGATGAGAAGGCCTGCATTATAGCATGTATTCTGCTGTCAAGTCATTCACTCAGTTTTCTAAGGTCAGAGATGGACAACTAGGTAATACTTAGGCATATCTTCTCGGGATCTCGCTGCCAAAATTTAAAGTTAATTGAAATACTTTATAGTTCTATGATATTAGAATAAATAACATACTTCTGATTTTCATAATTAGAAATAAATAATGTACTACCCTTGTGACACTGGTGCTTAGTTAAAGATTATAAATGATACAGAGTGAAAGTTCATCATTGAATACGGATTTTATTCAAATTACAAAACTACCCTAGCATCATACTTCTAAAATGTAACTGTCCAAAGAAATATTTCTACAAATATAGATATAGTAACATAACTTAAGAGAAATTCAGAAGAATCTGATCTAAATCTAAAAATGGTACCCTAACATAATGGTAACACTCATAGGCTGGGGCAAGTGAATAAAAGAATTGTGTGTTCAAACTCAGTCTGGCCAACATGGGAAAAGACTGCCTAAAATAAAAATGAAACAGAATACTCAAAAATTTTATTTGTAGTGTTTTTTGTGCGTGTTACTCAAATATATATTCCATGATTACCTGAATTTTGGGGAACATTCCCTTCTACATATCTATACACATTAGGGTCATATGCTTTCTTTCTTTCTCTCTCTCTCTTTCTTTCTTCACTCATTTTCCTTTTACAGGAAAGAAAGATTGTGTGGTGGACTAAGTAGGATTTTGGAGATTAAAACTTGTGTCTTGCTGAACTAGTTTAAAAAACAACAAGTTATCAAAAGGGAAGCCTATGTGGAATCTCAGTGGTCCCTGACCAACATCACTTAAATTGAATGGTGAGCAACTGGAAATAAAAATGAAGGTCCCTTTTGGGAGGTGGTAGGGGTTTGAAATCTAGGAAAGAAAAATTAATCTTGCATGTCATGTTCACTCAGTATATTGAGAGTAAAAAGGGGACACATTCCAGTGTTCACCACCTTCCTTTTGTATAACCACACAGAGGAAACTGTGCATCTTCTTCTGTGCTCAACGTGAAACACTTTTGTTTTGAAACATCAAAGATAGATCTCCATATGTGGAACAATATAGAAGCAATTTGTTTTTGTTGATTTCTTCCTTCTTAAAACAGAATTAGACAAAAGCTGAAGGGAGTTTGGTGCCCCTGAAGACACAGTATGAAATAAGATTGAGGGGGTGGGCAGAACACACATCCCGAGGTTAATGCTATTAAAAGTTAACTAATTCTTTCTGGAGGATGCAAATCATTTGCAGTAGAGCATCTGCCAACTGTTGTAAAATATCAGGAAGTTTGGGCCTGTCATTGAGATAAACCAATGAAAGCAGGCCATTTCCTGCAGGGGGCATAATTAAAACCAGACCCATTTTCACAGATAATCCTTTTATAAATAATGGTAATAAAATAGCCATCATGTCAGCGACTCAGTGGAATTTTTTCACAAGCTCAGCTGTATCTAGGCAACAACAATATCTTAACTCACAAGACAAAAAAAAAGCAACCTGGGGTCCCAGAAGTCCAGGAGAAGATCCCACAGTCTGGTTCTCTTTTTCCCAGAGGGGAAATTATGGGACAGATGCCTACATGAGCTTTATATGTCTCTGATTAAGGCAGCCTGCTTTATTTGCATGTCAGAATCAATAGACATGAGGAATGTAGAAGTGTCTGAACTCTTTCCTAATGCTGGGAACTGATGGATGTTGAGGGGGAGGGGGTATTAAAAGGTCTGTTATACAAACATCTACTTTTGGTCTCTATTTTGAGAGAATCAGTTGATCAGCAGGGACTGTAGAGAAAGAAATAAATGTCAGGAACCAAAGCATTCTTTGTTCAACTGTTTGCATGTGTAATTACAATTAAACAGGGGCATCAATATTGCTGAGAAAATGGACTAACACATTTCATTATCATAACTATCATGTGTCACAGTGAAATAAAACCATGTCTTTTCTAGGCCAGACAATATCTCTGTGTAAACCTGTAAACCATCCTTGAATACTTGCAAACTTCTTGGGCTTGAGACTGTCTTGGCTCAGAACAGATTTGTCTATTTCAAACAAACAAGCAAAAAAAAAAATCAAAGGTTTACTCTTCTTCAGAAGTACTAAACAGGATAAAATGTATAAAATTATCACTATAACAATAGTGGAGAGGGCGCCTTAACTGGCCTTGCCCTGTAGTCAGATTGATGACTATCTTAAATGTCATCATAGAACCTTCATCCAGCAACCGGTGGAAACAGGTGCAGAGGAACCACAGTGGAACTTTGGGCTGAGCTCCCAAAGTCCAGTTGAAGAGAGTGTTGATTGAGAATATGAGCAAAGAGGTCAAAACCATGATGGGGACACCCACTGAAACAGCTTACCCAAGCTAGTGGAAGCCTTCCAACTCTGACTTGTCAGTGAGGAAACTAGCTTAGGACCGAACTAGGCCCTCTGAATGTGGGTGACAGCCATAGGGCTGACACTGACTGTGGGGCCACTGGTAGTGAAACCAGGATTTATCCTTACTGCTTTTTCTGACGTTTTAGTTGCCGTTCTCCCTGGAGGAATACCTTGATCAGCCTAGTTATAGTCGGGAGGACATTGGTCCTGCCTCAAAGCAGTGTGCTAGACTGTTGACTCCCCATGGGAAGCCTTACCTTCTCCAAGGAGTGGATGGAGGTTGGATGGGGAAGGAGGAAGGGAAGGTGGAGGACACAGGAGGAGGGGAGGGAGTGGGAAATGGATCTGACATGCAAAATGCGAAAAGATATCTTTTTAAAAATAAATTATAAAAAATGAGAAATCAGATCACAAACTGCTATACAGAAATTTAAAGATATTTACCACTGGCATGGATATGCTTGTACTCAAAAGTGACTGAAACTGCCAATATAGGTGGAACTGTCTTTAAAATTTCCTGCTTCATGAAAAAGTCTGCTGGATACTATGAGCCAGTAGGCTAAGGATTGATGTCCCAATGGTAAAAAATATTTGGGAGACTTTCCAGGCAGCAAGATGTCTCTTTCAAGTCTAGAGTTTTGAAAGTTTGTTTACAATGTACATCCGTTTAGTTAAGTAATATTATATCCATCTGGAGTCTTTAACAGAGTCAAAATTTATAGTTATAGTTTTCCTTAGTTATAATAAAAAGATATAAATATTATAACTATAATTCTTGATTGACACCTGTTTTGTTTTATATAATTGTACTATGTTAAAGTTAAAACCTAAGGAAAACTCTTAGTTATGATAAAAGATAAAATAGATATAAACATTGTAACTGTAATTCTTGATTAATATCTGTTTTGTTATATGAATTTTACTATGTTAAAATTAAAACCTTTCTTTTTATTTAGACATAAAAGGGGAATGATATAGGAAAAAATAAATAAATAAAGTTAAAACCATTTTTATTTAAATAGAAAAGGGAAGGTGATGTGGGATTCCCCTCTGTATATTCTGAATATCATTGGTTAATAAAGAAACTGCTTTGGACCTATATCAGATCTATAGGGGAACAGAGCTAGGTGGGAAAAACTAAGCTGAATGGCGGGAGAAAGGAGGTGGAGTTAACGAAAAGCCATTGAGCCACCTGAGACAGATGTGCTGAAACTTTGCTGGTAGGCCTTGACCTTATGGTGATGCACAGATTATTTGAAATAGGTTAAATTAAAATGTAAGAGCTAGCTGATAAGAAGTTAGAACTAATAGGCCAAGCAGCAGTGTTTGAAATAATATAGTTTCTATGTGATTATTCCAGGTCTAAGCTAGCCGAGACCAAAGAAGCAGCCTCTCCTCCAACAGATTGGTAGCTCCCCATTTGGGAATTGAACCATGGTCTCCCATATGACAGGTGGGGATTATCCACCTATATTAAATGTTAATAATCTTCAACACTGCCAATGGAGTAATAATCCCTGAGAAGGTCAAGGAGATGATAAAGATTAAATTGGCAAAGCATTGTGTTCACAGAGACGCTTCTGTAGGCTTCCGTCAGGGTTCTTAATTCAGTTGTTGCCCTTGTTCTGTGCATGCTTCTTTGATTTTCTGCACTTTGGTTTTGTATATTAGTTTATACTTTTTATTTGTGTTCTTTTTTATGTGTGACAGTAATGGAAGATTAAATCCGAGGCTGCACATAGACTAGGCACATGCTCTATATCTGAATCACATCCCAGCTCAGTCTTAACATTTTATTTTGAGATAGGGATTCTCTAAGTTTCATAAATCAACCTAGATCTTAATTTTTAAAACAGGCCAACTCTGAGTTTACTGTCCTCTTGACTAGGTGGTATAATAGATCTCCACTACTGTATCCAAATTTTACCCCCTTCTTTATCCCTGCTCCTTTGATTACTGGTACAAAATCTTTTCTTTGGTTTCTACAGATAGCTTGCTTATATATGAGTTTTGAAATTTAGCCTTAAGTATATAAAACAAAGTATTCTCAAACATATTTCTTTGACATCTTAGAAAAACTTTTCAGTGTCTATGTCTAATCTATGCTGCCTTCAGACCATCCCTATGGAACCCTGCCAGAATTCCTGTTCTTGGGAATTTGTTTCATAATCTTATGTGTTACTCCTTACTTTTCATTTTTCACTTTTTAAAAATATCATTATGATTTCTTCCTAAAAGTTATTCTTGGTGATTTTGTATCCGTGAATCATTTTCTTAATGCCTAATCTCAAAGAACACATTCAGTGTGCCAGGAGAAGAGAGAGAAATATAAGCTGAATCTTAAAAGCAAAATGAAATGAAGGACTGGTTCAATTTTGTATTTAAAATTTACAGTTATCTAGTATCCAGAATTGCATTATCCCAGTAAAAAATACCACAACACACACACACACACACACACACACACACACACACACACACACACACAAGGGATGTTTGGTAAGATGGATGAAGAGCATGGGATAGATAGAAATAACCACATTGATTAAGACATTAATAATTCAGAATTGCATGAAGCCATCTAGGATTGATTGAGTCTGGCTTTTCCTTAGGTTCTGCACTTAAAGATTTAATGCTTTAAATTCATTTTTATCACATCATTGCACAATGTCAGAATATGGACCATTGTTTTTCTCATGTTGCACATACAGAAACAGGAGGTTAAAAATGTACTATAATTTACAATTCAGGTGTTTTTAACTTGGAATGCATGTCTATATTAGTCTGACTGCTGAAATCTCAGTCTCGGATCTACTTATATGATTTGCTTACCAATCTATGAGGTTTTATTTATTTATATTTTTGGAAGATATGTCAAGATAGATAAGGTTAAAAGTATGGATATTAAAGTTAATTTGATATCTGCTTGCAGCAAATTTTATGGTTTAAAGAAAATCTTCTATATTCCCTGCATGTATCTTTTTAAAAGAGACATGATAGACAGTATTAAAATCAATATAGGACTTCTGTTCTCTACTCTCAGTAAGTACCTCACATTCTTCTCCCACAGGCACTGCTCTAAATTCAAACCTCAGAAATGTGACATCCTCAAGGTATGATTGGTAGTAAAACCAATTTCTCTTCTGACTTCCAATCCAGGTAGGTTTCTTTCCAAGAATATCATTCTGGGTAAAGCCAAAATTGGTTGAGGTAGAGACTGGTATCCAAACATAACTTTCCCGTGGAGATGCCAAAACAAAGACTCTCTAAACCACAACTTTCTAATGGAATGTGAGAGTCAGCATCTCTTGTCATCTGTCCACCAGCTCTCTGCCCCTTGTTTCAGCTTTATTTTGAACTGCTTATTTAGATTATTTCAATAGGATTGTTACTGAAAAATTGTTAAGTACTTTCCTGGCTCAAGCTTAATAGTCACCATAGAAGGCACAAAATGTTTAGTCAACATATTTAAATATGTCATACAAAAAATAATTTCTATTCCTGGATATACTTTCAAATTTGTGACTTTATCCATAGATGGAGATTGAAAATATTAAGGAAAGAGGCTAAGCATCAGTAGATGTTGTTGTCTCTCTGTGCATCCACAGAGATGTCAAGAAACCCTCAAACAAAAGAGGGTAATTAGCATGGGTTTTGTTCTCTTGGGCTGATTTCTGACTACAGTGACAGGATGAAGAGGAACTGATACTGAGGATAGATATCCTGGTCAACTCCATTTCTCCACAGTCACTCCTCCCTTTTGCTGTTTCATCACTCTAATATGCAAGCTCATTAATTCCCACACAGGTTTGCACAATTGTTGCCCCTTGGCTACAGTAGAACTGTTTTTCAGCAATGAGCTGGCAATTTCCCCATGTGTTTTAATATCTGCTTTTTTTTTTTAACTTTACCTTGATCTGCTCTGACTCTTGAAAACTGTATTTGACAAGCTACTTTCAGGATCAGTGGGCTATGAGAAGACACTGAACATAAAGAATAAAACATTGCTAATGGGAGAGTTGTATTTGTTGTTACTGCATTCCTTTCTATGCAGAAATTCCCTACTTTATGATGTTGCAGCCCTGCATGACTATGTAACTTGTCTTTGTCTCATCGTTTTCAGAGGGGCAGGTATCAAAAGCAATTTTTATTATTACTGTTGTCTTGCCCTGTCTGTATCCTTGAGGTATTCCATCATTTTCTTTAGTATCCAAATAAATTCTTGTTTTGAAATGCATGTCTCCTCATTGACAGGTAAATTGACTTATGCCATTTGCCTTTTATAAAAGCATTAATGTATAGTTCTTTATTGTAGTGCTTCCATCAGATTAGAAGAACAGGCAGTCTGGTGTGAAATAGAATATTTGTTTGACTATGTAAAGATATGTTATATTTGTTTGATGTGGGAGGTCCTTCTGTCTGTGTGTTACTTTTCTTGGTTAATTTATAAAGAAACTTCCTCGACCTGTTGATTGGGCAGAACTTAGGTAGGCGGAGAAGATGAAACTGAATGCTGGGAGGAAGAAGGGCAGAATCAGGGAGATGCTATGGAGCTGATGCCAGAGTCAGACATGCCAGAACTTTCTGATAGGCCCTGACCTTGTGGTGATATACAGATTAACAGAAATGTGTTAAATTAAGATGTAAGAATTAGCCAATAAGAAACTAGAGCTAATGGGCCAGGCAGTGATTTAATTAATACAGTTTCTTTGTGGTTATTTCAAGGCTAAGGTAGCCAGGCACTCAGATGAACAAGCAGGCTCTCTTCTTACATTTGTTACTATTGTAGAATAAGTGTTTAACTATGTAAAAGTGTGTTGCTTTTATATGCTGTATGTATTTAACTATAAAGATGTATTGCTGTTTTACCTTGCCTGTCTAATAAAAAGCTGACTTGCTAGACAGAGGAGGGATAGGCAGGACTGGTGGGCAGGGAGAAAAGGAGAACCAGCCAGCTATACAGGGAGGAAGCAGGAAAGCAGGATGAGCAGTACTTAGATGAAGCAAATGAGCCTCAGGGCAGTACATAGATGAATAGAAATAGGTTAATTTAAATTAAAAACGAGTTAACTAGAAACAAACCTAAGCTAAGGTTGAACTTTCATAATTAATAATAAATCTCTGTGTATTGATTTGGGGGCTGGCAGTCTAGGAAAGCCTGCTACCGTAGTCTATCCACACAAATTACATATTTTTTTTTATTTTGACAAATTACATGATCCCCTTTTATGTGCATTTAGAATCTTTTCCATCTTTCATTTATGTAAGTGAGATTTTTGTGATTAATCTATTAATGTGCTTTCTATTGATTAACAAGTGTGCAAGAAAAATTACCTTACAAGTGGGAAATGTTTATCATTTAAATTAAAGTTTTAGAGGTTGCAATGCAATACATGATAGTTTGCCCCATTTGTTTTGAGCCTATGGCATGTTGCTTATTCCACGGCAGCCTAGAAGTCTCAAAGCCAGGATATCAAAGTCCTCAGTAAAGCCAGGTTTATACAAGAACAGACTACTTTCAACTAAGTCATGCCTTTTAAAGTTTGTACCATCTCTTAGGAGCTTCACAAACAGGAGATCACTTCATTATTAATACATAGTCCTTTCTACGATGTTCTAGCTTCAAATTGTGGCTGAAGGTCAAAAACTTTTTTATTATTCTCTCATACCTTACTTCCAAACTGAGGTTTCCCCTCTCTCTACTGCTCCTAATCCTCCGCATCTCTCTCTTCCTCAGATTCTCTCCTCCTCTTCAACAAAAGAGCAGTCCTTCTAGGGATATCAACTGAACATGGCACAACAACATACAATAAGACTAGGTTTAAAAATTTATTTTTACCATGACTTCACTTATCAAATAAGAATTCCCAAAGATGAGAAATTAAAAACTGAACTGCTAAGAAAATGATCCATAGTATGCCTCTGGGAGCCCAGAAGTCCACTCTTGAGGTAAAGGCAAGCTCAGAACACATATATTGCCTGCTCTTAGATTCTCTGAAGATCAATATTGATTACACAGTGGACAAATGAAAGACACAACAGTGCACCAACACCCACTGTCACAGAATAGTAATGCTCAAAAGGACAAAGATATGGAAGTAAAAATTTAAATGCTATTTCCCAGATTTAAAAAAAAAATAGGATAGTTTGGAATAGGAGAAAAAAAAACTATCCATAAATGAGAAATATAATTTACAGACAGAACCTAGGCAAAGAGAATTGGAGTATGTATAGTGCTTCTACAGGCCAGGAAATAATCACTTGAAATATTGTTCATCATCTTCACCATCATCGTTATTACTGCTACTTACTACTGCATACACATTTTCTTCACAATGGGGTACTGATAAGAAGTACTGCCATGTATGTCCTTATCCCTCATTTTATAGTTAAGGAAAAGGGAGCCCCATAGTCAGCCTTGTTGGCTGGTGTCATTGCATCTAAGACAAAGTTGAACATACAGATATAAATACTAGTCAATCTGTCTCAAAATTCCATACTTTGAACTCTGTTTCACATTACAAGATTTTTATGTAACATGAACTTCAGACTTCTCTGTTTTAAAAGAAGCAGTTAATTTTTTTCCTCAAATTAAAGAAAAGTGGTTAAGCTTATAATTTAAGAAACAAAGTTCAGTTTTTCCACAAAGAGAGATAGTGTTTAAGAAAATGTTGGAAGTTTTATATATCCAGAAAAGTACTGTGGCTAGCAGAAAGTAGCTCAAATTCAACTACACGTACTAAGTGTGACTGCAATCTATGTAGCTACACAAGTTCTGTGTCTGTAACCATTCATAGAGCAAATGGCAAAGACCAGGGTTTCTTCTTCTCTTTCCAAAAATATTCACAATGTCTGGGGCAGCAGACTCAGAACAGCTTCAGACATTCAAATATCAATCACTTCCTCAGCTGGGGAATGGAATTTAATCTGACAGGCATGTTAAACCAAAGTCACACAAAGGGTAATATTTGATGCGCTTAACAAGAAACCTTTATGCAACTGTTCCCATCAGTCAGACTTAAGATAATGCGATGCTATTTTTACTCCAGCTTGGCTTTCTGCAAAAACTTTAAAAGGCTTATGATCAGTTCTAATTGTCCATAGACAGCCTCCCACCCTGTTTCAGGAATCACTGTTGTGTTGGAGAGACTAGAAGGACCGTGATAAGGATGTACAAACAAAGCTACATTCACTCCATCTTTGGCTGGAATAAAAAGGGCATAACCACTACTCAGCTTCCTTCCTCTTTATTCATTCATATCCATAGTCTTTATTCTCATCAAAAGTGTGACCTTTCGTGATTATTTTAACATATGCTAAATACTTATATCAGTTGCAGTGGTTAGTATTGTTGGGAGAATAGGAAAAAAAAAACAAGAGATATATTTCGGAGAGTTTGCTGAAAACAGGAGAACAAATTTTAGCCACAGATTAAACTGCAATCTACTATAGTATAATCTTATTTAATTAGTTTCTCCATCTACATATATATGTATATATATATATGTGATTTTTATTAAAATATAGATTCCGTTCTCATATACAACATCCTGACTAGAGTTTCCCCTCCTTCCACTCCTTCCAGCTTTCCCCCACTTTCTCTCTCCCCCAGATATAATACTCCTCAGTTTCCCTTCAGAAAAGAACATATCTCCAAGAGACATGCCACCAAACATGATAAAGACAAGAAACAATAAGGTAAAACAAAAGCATTCATGTTGAAGTTGGACAAGACAAACCAATAAGAGGAAAAGAGTCCCAAGAGCAGGCAAAAGAGTCAGAGACACACCTGATTCCAAAGCTAGGAATCCCACAAAAACATAAAGCTAACAGACATCACATAGATGATTTAATCTTGAGCTTTCTGTAATGGAATGAAACCACCCCTCACTTGGACTACTTGGAAGGGTCACAGCTCAGAAAAAATGGGATCCCAGGATCCGGGAGCCAGAGGATACTGAATGTTAACAGCTCAGGTGGAAGAGTGCTCTGGCAGTTGGGAGTAAGTGTAGCAGCTTACAGTTCTGCTCTAGCGAAGGTTTCCCCAAAGTGACAGCTCTGCTCAGGCAGGAGAGGGCTTCCCCTGCGAAGTTGTTACAACTTGTCTCTGGTACTCCTGGGTATAACTACTCTGCTCTACAAGGAAAAGGCAGTGTTACTGCCATGCTCCACTCTACTCTGCTTCTGACTTCTCCAGTAAAGCTGTAACAACTTGGTGCTGCTAAGGGAAGGTTTCACCTGGAAAAATATTACAGTCCTGCTCTTCTCAGCTCCGCTCCATCTCTGCTGCAGCTAAAGTTCTTCACCAAACCCTTGTTCAAGAGATTTATTGGAAGGGAAGAATCCAGGAGAGTGTCTGCCTCTACCGTGGTGGAAGAGGAGCAGCCAGAAACCGAACAGGTACAGGGTTTATATAGGGTTTCTTAGGGGCAGAGTTTTCCCAGAAGGAAGAGGGATTGGTTAATTTTGCCTGCTCGGGCATTGGTTTGTATAGTTGGTCAGGGGCGCAGAGATGGCTGATTTCAGAGTGAAACTGTGTTTCTTTCAAAGGCCTTTTAATTTTTTTTTCTCTAGCTTTGGTGTCAGGACATATTTCTTTCACTGACTCTGATTCTAAAGAAAAGGTGTGTTTCTTTGGCTCTGGTCCCAGTGTCAAGGCATGTTTCTTTGTTCAGGGTTAAGTATGTTTTTCACTGGCTCAGGTGGAAGAGCCAAGGTGTGCTTCTTTTACTGGCTCTAGTTTCAGAGGCAGGGTTGGTTTTCTTCATGACTCTGGTTTCAGAGCTAGAGTGGGTTTCTTTGGTTGGCTCTTTTATCCTACACTACTGTTACATCCCCTAATATAATTTTGCTTATTTTTAATTAAAAATTATTTGGATTAAAAATACACAGTGAAATTATATAATTCATAATTGTAGAGGTTAAGGAATCATTGTAATGTGTACTCGAATGCCAAGCATTTCTCCACAGATTATGAAGTTGTATATCATCAGTCTCAGTAGTGACCTCCTCCCTTGTTCCTACTGTCCTCTTCAACAATAACTGATATACTGGTAAACCAGTAGAGCACCAAATATAAATGCAGACTTAAATTTTTCACAAATATTATTATATAACAAATTTTGTTCAACCTTTTGTATCTTTGGTCTGCTATTTGATGTGATTCTTCAGTAATATTTATTAAAATAATTATTTTTATTGGTGCAAAATATTGTAGCCTATGTTAGTATCTACTATACTCTGTTTGAAAATTTGATTTTGGTTTTGATTGAAGATAATAGAAATACTGCTGTCATTATGTACAAGCACATCTATTTTGGTTTATATGATGTGTGTGTATTTGTGTTGGGAAATATAGCTAAGAATAAAATTAATGAGCAACATATGAACAACAGCTTTATTCAATTTTCATATTGAAGACAGTCTAGTTCTTACTCCCTTTTGAGAATGCATGGAAAAATTGTAAATATTGTTGTTTCATAAATATTCACTCTAGGGCCAGTAAGGTGGGCTTAACAAAAAAATTAATCGCTAGAACTCATATAAATGGAAGGAGAAAACTGAGTCCATAAATTCGTCTTCAGATCTTCATCAACATAATCTGGAACACACACATACCATGTACAAGCCTAATAATATATATATTTTTAATTTTTAGACTGGGTTTCTCTGTAGCTTTTGGAGCCTTTCCTGGAACTAGGTCTTGTAGACCAGGCTTGCCTCAGACTCAGAGATCTGCCAGCCTCTGCCTCCTGAATGCTGGGATTAAAAGTGTGTGCCACCAGTGCCCGGCGCCCAATAATACTTTTTAAAATTAAAAAGTAATTCTCTGTTTATGTATAATTATGTAATAACCCAGTTAATAACTGCTTACTAACCTTATTTTAATTCTAAAAATTTACTAATTCTTCAAAGGTGTGAAGGATTTGTTTTCCCCAATTTCTCAATACTACTTTGACATCAGTTATTCTGTCTGCACACTGATTTTTGTAAACTAATTTAAATAAACATTTTCTTGCTTTCCTTTTTATTTATTTTTGATTCAGGATCTCACTATGCCAAGATTCCTATTATCTTTTCCAGAATCATCGACTAACAACATTACATACTTTTTAGAAGACATTTACAACAAACACTGCATAAATCCTTGCTGTGGGACAATGGTCTATACCTTGTCACATGTATTTTAAGTAAACACTGATTGGCCAGTAAACAGGCAGGAAGTAGAGGCAGGTTTACCAGGCAGGAAGTAGAGGTGAAGCAATGTGAATTCTGGTAAGAGGGAAGTTTCAGTCTGCGGTCATACCCAACAGAGAGGAAGCCAGACACAGAGCAAGCAAGATGTGACTGCCTTGCTGAGAAAGGTACCAAGCCATGTGGCTAACACAAACAAGAATTATGGACTAATATAAATTATAAGAGTTAATAAGAAACCTGAGATACTAGGCTAATCAGTTTATAATTAATGTAGACCTCTGTGTGATTTCTTTGGGACTTAATGACTGTGGGAACTAGGCAGGACAAGAAGCTCAGTCAATAAATCACTTATACAAAAAGAAATAAACAATTTTGAGGAAGTGCAGTTATATGTTTGTACATGTATTGTATAATTACTACATTATATGAGAGAAGATATAATAATATTTTCTAGCAACTACTGAGTGATTGTCTACCTGTTTTGGTCCAAGATAATATTATTTAATCTAAATATCTGTTTCTATGTAGGTATACATAGATGTATAAGTATAATAAGAACGTGGTGAGACTCAGAGGTCAACTATAGAGCTTGAGTCTTCACTATCCAACAGAGAAAATGTTTATAGAATAGTGGCAAAGATGCTTTTTCTCAAAAAGTAGTTTAAAAATAGTTTTCTACCCCATATCAAACAAGCTGTTTCAATCACACTTTCTCAGAAATGTATAATTATTACTGAAGGTCTGCGGATAGCCTGATTTACCTTAATAATAGTGGAAATTTAATAGAATCATGTGCCCTGTACATGAGGCAACTAAGAAATACAGAGGACAGAATAGCTTTAGGGGTAAGCATATAAAAAGAACAAAGATTTGAGAATACCTGCACTTTTAGAATATTTATTTACCCATTTATTTAATTTCCTTTTACATTCAAACCACAGTCTTCTGTCCCAGCCCTCCTCCCACCCCCTCACCTCCCTTCCCCCTCACCCCCATCCACTGAACTTTTGTTATTTTTCCAGTTCCAGTCCTGAAAATATCCTGAATGCCCTAGGTCTTCCAGAGAATTTCTAATAAAAATTTTAAAAAGTGGCATTTCATGAGGTTTGGTCATAAATTATAGCACACATATTGGAAGCCCACTTTGAAAATGTTTGTTTTATGTGCACAGATATTTTATCTGCATGTATGTCTGTGTACCAAGGACAAGCCATGTGCCTGAGGAGTTCTGAAGACAACATCTTATTTCCTGAGACTGGAATTAAAAACGGTTGTGAGCCATCATGTGAGAGCTGGAAAATGAACTGAATCTTTTGGAAAGGTAGCCATTGCTCTTAATGTCTGAGGCTTCTGTCTAGACATGGCAGCCCTAATAGATCTGAGAAGGTCCACAAGTAGTGATGGAGGGATTAACAATAATCCCTAGGATAATAGCCACTAGATGTAAAAGAGGGTTTAGATGCTCAGGAAAATACTGATTTCTGAATGTCTATTCTTGACCTGGAGTCTGATCATCCAACTTGGGTTGCCAAATCCTTTCTATATCTTAGCTTTTAATCATGACTTTCTATAGACTCATTAATGGGCAAGAATTAACTGAAAGAATCCTACATATTCCTGACTTTTACCAACTCTTTCTCATGAATAGTATGAGTCAGAGAAGCAGGAAGAGAGTCTGAAGAAAAGAGCAGTGGAAAGCAGAGAAAGAAAACTTAGGTAGGCCTGTTTTGCTAGCTGGGTTAACATGTTCTCCAATTCTAAATTAGAATCAAAACTTTACCAAAATAATAGACATTTTTTCCATGTAACTTTTTTATTTTCTCCCCAAAGGTCAAGAATCAAAGCAACATCAAACAAGCCTACAGTGGAGACAACCCAAATAAATGAGCTCTGCTTCTTTGTAGAAAGTCATCTTTTGTTACTTGTCAGAAAATAGCTCTCATAATAGGCTGTACAAATTGTCCTTGGACACTCAGTGCATTTCGTGGAGCTCACCTTTATTTCCAAATGTGTAGTCTAGCATTTGAGACAAGCTGGATCCTGCAAGAGGAATCTAGATTTCTCTCTCCCCAAAAAGGTGGGGAGAGAGTGATATAATTTCTAGGAAGGCAGGCCTGATAATTTTAGTTTCTCTGTCTAACACAATCCACAGAAGAATATTTTACATAACTCATTTGTAGTGGCCAAGAATTATATCTTTTCAAGAGTCAATGTCCACCACCCAAAAACAACTCTATATCCAAATACAGGAAAATCTGTATATTTCATACATATTTCAACAAAGATGCTCCTTTCTTCTTGTCTCATGTTTCTTACACACACACACACACACACACACACACACACCCATCTCTTTTTTCCTTGTGCTGTGTTTCTATACACATACACACACAAGTGCATACACACATACACACACACGCACACACACACACCTCCTTTCTTCTTGTCTCATGTTTCTTACACACACATACACACACCCATCTCTTTTTTCCCTGTGCTGTTTCTATACATATNATACACACACAAGCACATGCACACATACACACACATGCACACACACACACCTCCTTTCTTCTTGTCTCATGTTTCTTACACACACATACACACACTCATACACACACCTCCTTTTTTCTTATTTTGTGTTTCTATACACATGCACGCACAAGCACATACACACACAAACACACACACATATATACACACACACACGCATTTGCTTTCTTCATGTCCTGTGTTTCTATACACATACACACATATACACATACACACACATACCAATTCATTCATGCTCCAACTAAATTACCAAAAAAGAAACCAAACCAGTATTTGTTTTCAATATAAGATTACTACAGAAATATCTGGGTGGTGTTGATTCATGCCTTATTCCCAGCACCTGGGAGGTAGAGACAGGAGGATCTCTGAGTTTGAGGCCAGCCGGGACCACAAAGTGAGTTCTAGGACAGCTAGGTCTGTTACACAGAGAAACTCTGTATGGAAAAACCAAAAAAAGAAAACAAGAAAAGAAAGAAAGAAAACAAAGGTTTTATACAGAATTCATGCCTATATCCATTTCACTTGTACCACTAAAGAGGGTAAGAATGATGGAAGCCTAGTGAATGTACCCCTAATGAAAAAAAATAAGTTTGAATGTGATAGACTTGGATTCATTTTAAATAACTCAAAAGATGATTGTAAGCATTTATTCATAATCCAGACTATGTTCAAGTCCAGAAATTCTTTGACTCTGTCATAAAACAAAAAATGTTAGAAAAATACTTCATTTTATTGTGCTTCAGTTCGCTGAACTATTTTACAAAACCATATGTACAATTATTTTACATAGTTTCTTTTATTTTATTTTAATTTACATATTTTTTTAAAAAATGAGTGAATTTTATGTCTTAAATATTATTGTCATCGACTAAGAACTGTATATATAAATTCCAAGAATTTTATACTCTGAGTTAATTAAACAGCATTTTTGGAAAATATGCCATTATAAAAAGAACAGATACTACTACTAATTATTATTACATTTTAGTTCACTGCATCAATTGATACTGACATCACATGGCTCTCAATAAAACATCCAAACTAAACTTACAGGCAAAAAAATTAATAAGCAAAAATTTCAATCTGTGTTGACAAACATCAGAAAGGTTCAATTGTGATGGACATTACAGAAAAGAACTTTAGGTATGGCCAATGCAACCGTGATAGTTTGAATAGCAATGGCTCCCATGTGCTCACATATTTTACTACTTAGTCACCAGGGGGTGGAAATCTTTACAGGAAAAAAGGGATTAGGAGTAATGAAGTGTGACCTTGTTGGAATGAATGTGTCACCAGAGCTTCTAAAGCGTGTGCCAACTGCCCTCCCTTTCTGAGGTTCAGGATGTAGTTATCAGGTACTGCTCCAGCATCATGCTCCCTGTCATGAAGATAATGAATCAAACTTATAAAATCATAAGCAGGGCCCCAGTTAAATGCTTTCTTTATAAAAGTTACATTGGTTATGGTATTGCTTCACTGAAATAGAATGAGGACTAAGTCAGTGATGTTTTCATGATGTAAGATACAAAGATGAGCCTGTATTAATGATTTTAAAAATGAGGATTCCATACCATTGATTAAGTATGGGTTGTCTATGCTTCAGGTAAGCTGAGTATGTTCTAATTCATGGCATTGTCATTAAGAATTTTATCACAGTCAGGCTGTGGTGGTGCCATCCTTTACGCAGCATTTGAGAGGCAGAGGCAGGTGGATCTCTGTGAGTTTGAGGCCAGCCTAGTCTACAGAGCTAGATACAGGATTTCTAGTAATGTTTCACGAGGAAACCCTGTCTTAAAACACCAAAATAAAAAATTATTAGTCATTCAATAATTCCAATTCATTAAGTAGAGGAGCTCTCGGGTTAAAGTTATAAATACCACTTTCCTCTATAATGCAATGTCTTCCATGTAGTATAAACAATTGATTATGGTTATACTGCAGTATTGAAGGCTATCTTTTCTTTTTTCTTCAGAGATTTTATATTCTTTACTTAAATGCAAGTGACTTTTATATATAAATACATTTAAATTTCTAGACTCAATTGTCTTAGGGAAATAATTAGGAAGCTACATGAGTACAAAATCATGAAAACTGTGAAAGTCAATAGTCTCAATTAGATGTGCAATTGTCAGAAAAGGAAAAATTTTCAGCAAGTAGACTAGAAATAAATTTGTAATTTCTTTTTTGAAAAGCAAATTTGTAAATAGCCAACTACATACGTGATTGTGTACCTAGACCAAGACTTTAGGAGGTGAATGTGTCTGCAGTTCCTCGCCTGACTCATACTATCCCTATCTGCTAGTGGGACAAGTCTGAAATCTTATTCAAATTTTGTGTTTAAAACCTATTGATGTTATCACTGAATAAGTGTACGTATCATGCTGTTTAAGGAAGTTAAACACTTCCTTATAGTGTTACAGTTAAGAATCTGAAGTCAACAATAGTTGATATCTAGACTAAGAATTATTTATTCGTCATGTGATTCAAGCAAAGAATTATTGGAATAAACAACATCTGTGGAAGAAGAACAATTCATATCAATTGTACTCTCATCTCCCAAATGCTAATTTCTGCATAATTTTGCCATTATTTTAAATGAGAAATATTTCTTAGGCTCCATTTTGTTTATTGTTAAAAAAAAATACATTTACTCCCCTTGTTCCCGGCCCTCCCACTCCCCCACTACTCCACCACCCTCCCTCTGCTTCCTTAAGATGGGGCAGGATACCCTGCCCTATGGGAAGCCCAAGGCCCTCCCCGCTCCATCTTGGTCTAAGAAGATGTGCTTCCATATAAAATAAGTTCCCAAAAAGCCAATACATGCAGAAGAGATAGGTCCCAGTGCCATTATCATTGGCTTCTCAGTCAGTCCCCATTGGCAGTCACATTCAGAGAGCCCGGTTAGGTCATATGCTCATTCAGTCCTGGTCCAGCTGGATTTGATGAGCTCCCAATAGATCAAGCACACTGTCTCTGTTGGTAGGCCAGTCCCTCAAGGTCCTGACTTCCTTGCTCATCTTCTCTCTCCTTCTGCTCTTCCACTGGACCTTGGTAGCTCAGTCCCTTGTTCTGATGTGAATGTGGGTCTCTGGCTCTATCTCCATCCATCATGCGAATTTTCTATGGTGACAATTAAGATATTCAACAAAGTAACTATGGGACAAGTTCAGTTCAGGCACCCACTCCTCTGCTGCCCAAGTACCTATGCATTAAAGTTTTAAATTTAATATTGAGTCATTATTACACTTAATGAAAACTGTAGTTTGTTACTAGAAAGTTCCCCTACTGATGGTATATTGAAGGCACATTTTCTAGAATTACAGTGTTGAATGGTAGTGGAAACTTTAAAAGTGAGGCCTGATGGCACATATTGGTTATTGGTGCAAAGGGAGTGTGTTGGGAAGGAAACTGTGTTCCATCTTCTTCCTCTTTTTTATTTTTCCTGAATGCAGCCTCTTGTGGCAATATGGCCTACCAAATAGAGTGTCTTCTTACAGGCCCCGAAGCAATGAGGACAAACAACCGTGAGTTGTACCTTCATAAAAGTGATCCAAAAAGCACTGTGCTGTTTTTATATCAGTCACCTTGGGGGCTCTGGAATAGCAATTGGAATCTAATGTATTCCACTAGGGATATGACTAACACTGGTGACCTAATATTAAAGGTATTTATGAACAAATGCAATCTCAATGATGTTTTGTTTTCAAAAGAAATTGTACTTGTTCTGTATAATTGACAGGTTAGTTTAAAGTGTCTTGCAAAAGCACACAAAAAAGAAAATTTGCAAGTAATTTTGGTGAAACTAAATAGAGTATTTTAAACTATTAATTAATAATATTCCTGACTGAGAAAAACATATTCTCATTTATAATAAAACCCACTGTTACTGACTAGAATGTATCCATGGATATCTTTTAGTTTTCTGTCCAAAGATGTCAAATGATTCTTTGCCTTTTACTCATAGCCATTTGCCTATGTCTAAAAAGCTCTAAACCTGGAACTATTCATATTTGGGTCTATTTGCTTTAGATAATATAAGTTCTCTAATAGATTATAAAATGTTTAGCAATATTCTTGTCTGTAGTTTCACAATGCTTATATCATCCTTCACCTCACATAACTGAAATTATCACCAATAATTCTTAATATGCCCAAGTATGGCACTCTCGAGTTATACTTTACTTCTCTAATTCCATCTGCATCTGTAGATTATAGATAACCTTTGCATCATTCACTACTGAATAATATACATAGCTCAGAGGAAATGCTCATTTTTTTCTAAATCTTTTTAGACAACACACACTGTATGAATAAACACGAAATCTCGTGGGCTTCTTTCCCATAGTCCAAGAACTCAGAGAAGAGTTGGCATGCAGAAGAAGTCATCACAAAACACCTTCAAGAACAAAAAGATGAATGATCTCTTCAAAGGCTAAACCCTTCAAATTTTCAACTCCTTACTTCAATACTAAATATAACCTCAGACATGAAAAAGTATTCTCATTGAGCAATGTTTTGGAAACGAATCAGTGAATGAATGGATAGAAAGATGAATAGAAAAACACAGCTCTGTATTCACAGGGCTGGATGTACTCATGTGTGTGCATCTGTAATCTTCCTCTGGAGTTACTATGACTACAAACAGCTGAGCTGCCAACTTTCTGCCAGAAACTCTAAATAAGATTCCAGGTGAGGAAGCATCCTTGGCAGGGACCCAGCAGACCCAGCAGTGGTTCACAGGAGGAAATCTTCACAGAACTAAGTGAAAATCAGATTCATCCTGGTGGAACTAATCTGTGACTAGAAAGCAATCACTAGTCACCCTAGTTGGGCAGGAATGGACAAAACTAAAACCAGACAATTTAATGCCACAGCATATCAGAGGAGGTTTCCAAAGCAAGTGTTTTTATTCCTTCTTACTAGAAATCTACAGCTCAGGATTCTTTATTGTACCAAGGACAGGATAGGCTAGGTCTGCAAAACTAATTGGGAACGATGAATTATTAATACCACACCTCTCACCATAAACATGCTTGATTCCATTCTTAGGACAAAATGAGAGTTATGAATGGGGTAAGACTGTTTTGGGAACTTTATCAACCTCTGTTATGGAAGTCTTGGGTTCAAAAGAGATGCAGATATGAATAATCATTCTGGTAAAATATTGTGGGATAAATTGTTAATTGAATAGGCAGATAGTATGGTAAGGATCTAGCAAAAAGTTCAATCCTACAAGAAAGAGGATGAGTTCTTTTTAACACTTCAGAAAGAGAGCTGAAATCCTTTACTATGTAGTTGGTGAGTAGCTTGTAGTAGATATTTTCAGTCAAATTGTCTCAGATTACTGGGCATCAAGCAGAAGGATAATGTTCAGTCTTTTATTTAATAAGTGAGTATTATTGGGATGATCCACTTTTAGCCTTTGAATATGTAAGGTACTTGCTAAGCTTATTTTGGGGAAGATGAGAGTACAGTGTCACTGACAGTCTCAATACTGTGTCTCACATTTCCTTCCGAGCAGTTGCTAGAGGAGAACTAAAAGAAGGATGCTAAAGATGAAGGTGGCCTGAGGAGCCTGTACCTGAAGCAAGAATTGTCTATTTTTATGCTGGTGTCAAAGGAATGAGAAAATAATCTCTTGGAGAGAAACTCCATTACCATTAACTCAGGATAAAGCATTGATCTTCAGGGTCATTGTGGTGCTGCCAAAATGTTATTGGGAAAAGATACCTCTATGTTTGATTCTTTGTTTATGATTTTGTTTGTTCTTTACTAGATTTCTTCATTTTTCTTAAAGAATTGCACATGTTGAGAATCCTTCATTCTCTATTCATCTATGCCATATTCAAGATTTAAGGTGTCTCTTAATTTAAGATTTAAGGTGTCTGCCGTAATTTAGTCTGACTCATTCTTTTCTCATAGCACCTTTTACAATTATCCAAAGCTTTCCCTATTTGCCACTATAACTGTTACTCCTGGTTAAACTTAAATTCTTCTTCATCATCATCATCATTATCACCATTGTGATCAGTAAAAGAAAAAACAAGAAATTAAAGTTGTTTGATGCAGCTCACTCAACATCAGAACAATTCACCAAATTTAATTCTCATCAAAACTTCACAACTCATGTCCAGTTATATATTCTTATATCTCTCATATTCTTGATGAGGGATTTGTAGTATTATTAAATATGCATTTTGAAATATGAATACTTTTAGAGGCAGTAACTCACTATTATTATTAGACAGAGGTTAAGTGCCTAATTCAAGAATTCCTTCAAATTTAGCTCCCCTGAGTATCTGGGAGAGCAGATGTGCATCACCTCACAAAACTAGTTTTTCAAACAAGAAAGAAACATGAAAGAAAATGGAAGAAAAGGCATCCAGAATACACCACCAATCGATAACCAGTGTTTTATATTAAACACTGAAATTGTGCAGTAAGATTGGAAACTAAACTCTAGTCTTGCGTTCCACTTAGCTGTTTTCTATTTTAATGATTTCGAAAATGGTATTTATCAGACAGAATTATTCAAAAGATGTAGTATTTAATAAGAGTTCATTCTTTTCTGCAATTATTATTATTTTAATGATAAGTACCACAAATGAAAGCCAAGAAATCTGGAAGGCATCCAGATCAGAATTAAATAACAAATTGACACTCTTGACTTTAATTCAAGATTCTGTTTGAATCAGGGCAAATGCATTTTTTTAGTTGCCAAAATACACTCTTAAAGATTTAAGTCCAATCATTTCATATTGTTCTTAATTTACAATCTCATTTATTAAATCGTGACTTGCCCTTCATAGTGTGGTTATCTTGAAAGATAACAACTTTGTGTTCACTGACCTAATTCTCAGGGTCCTCATCAGACATGCTCACCTTGAACTTCTTAACACATTTGTCCATCTTATAGATACTAATTAGTTCCTTACAGGTCGAGGTTGTGAATTCATGATCTCTTTGAGTGAATTATCATGAGGATTACCTAACTCTGAATGATCAAAGATAGATCCTTTATTCAGAAATTGAAGATACACATTGTGGCAGGCTTGCTTTGACAGTTTAGATTATTCTAAGACTT
Source organism: Dicrostonyx torquatus (assembly GCA_028555095.1). Classification (NCBI taxonomy): domain Eukaryota; kingdom Metazoa; phylum Chordata; class Mammalia; order Rodentia; family Cricetidae; genus Dicrostonyx; species Dicrostonyx torquatus. Next base: position 4,577,385 of record JAQHUG010000086.1, on the reverse strand, counting down.
TATGAGACAATGGGATATTGTTTGAGTCATAGGAGTGCTGAGTTCTAGATATATATTATGCTTCGTAACATTGTAGAATGTTGATGTGACTTCCATAAATTAAGCATCGAGTGTATATTTTATGTCTGTTTTCTACTTGTATTGCCTTCATGGAAATCTGTTGCTGATGATTAATCTTTCATAAATTACTTTCCACAACTTGAGGCTTTCATAATGCTTCACACAAATAGAAAGAAGTAACTAGGATTAGCATATTTCAAAGCCCATTGGCAAAATATCTGTAGACAAATGAAAAATTAATGCTGTCAGATGCAAATTAATTTGCTGCTAGTAAGAATACTTGACATTTTCAATAGTATGTTTGGGTTCCATATAAATATTCCAGCTAAAGATGAAACATACTTAACATACTCTTTTAACCCCCAAATGATAAAAAAATAAATTAAAAATAAGAATACCACCAGATATTTTTGTATAATAAATTGATAATCAGAAATGATGTTATGGCTCAATGTTTCAAGAACAAATATTCTCATGGAATACCAAGTTCATTTCTAGTAACATTGTTAGACATCTCATCACACCTTATAATTATAGCCCTAATTGACCAAACACTTCCTTCTGGATTTCTAAGGCATCTTCCCTGTACAACACACACACACACACACACACACACACACACACACACACACACCTAATTTTTTAAGAGATTAAAAATACTTTATTTATTTAAAACTTGAGTTTAGTTGCTTTTTCAAACTTGAGTTTGATTACTTCTTGTCATCTCCGTCTGTTGGCTGTGATTGCTTCATTTGGTTCAACGACTTCCATGTGTGTTGTTAAGGTACTAACTAGTATGAGAGTTTTACATTTTTTAAAAAATATAGATACTTTGTGCTATGAACTTGCCTCTTAGAACTGCCTTCATTGTGTCCAATAAGTTTGGATACATTGTGTATTCATCTTTTTAAATTCTAAAACATATTTAATTTCTTTCTTAATTTATGTCTAGACTCAAGTTACATTTAATTGTGAGTTGTTCAGGTACCAGCAGCTCATAAGCTTTTTACTTTTTTTATTGTTGCTGCTTTGCAGCTTTAATCCTTGGTGCTCAGATAGGAGGGTATTCTTTCAATTTATTGAAGGAAGTTACATAAGGTGATGAGAAGATATAACACATGCATAAAATCATTAAAATAGACATATGACAAACACACATTGCAAAGAGGTAGTGAGTTGCTTTTTTGAGAAAATCAATAAGATTGACAACCTTCATCCAAACTAACTAGAAGGTAGGGAAAGAAGATTCAAATTCAACTGCATCAAATTCAAGACCCAGACATCTATACACATAGAACACCGGAGTTTTAACTTTAAAAAAGTCATAAATACACATTGTAAAAAGTACATCAGAAATGGTGCTGTCCAAACTGCATGTAGGAGAATGCAGATAGATCCATATCTATCATCCTGCAGAAAGCTTAAGTCTAACTGGTTCAAAAACCACTACATAAAACTAGATATGCTAAGCCTAATAGAAGAGAAATTTAGGAATAGTTTCCAGTCTTTGACACAGAAAAAGACTTTCTGAACAAAATACTATCAGCACAGACACTAAATTCAATGATTAATAAATGGAACCTCATGAAAATGAAAAGCATTTGTACAGAAAAAGAAGTATCATTCAAAAAATGGCAGCCTACAAATGGGAAAATATTTTTTTGCAAAATCCACAAATATAGAGGACTAATATTCAAATTATATAAATATTTGTCCAAGATTCAAAATATTCTAAAATACTACATATCAAATGTTGACAGAGGCTGCTTGTTCATTCCCAGCTGCCCTGACACAAAATAATCACACAGAAACTATATTATTTACAACACGCTTGGCCTGTTAGCTTATGGATATTTCTAGCTAACTCTTACATCTTAAATTAACACATTTCTACTAATTTGTGTATTGTCACGAGGTTCATGGTCTACCGGATAGGTTCTAACTAATGACTTGTGTCATTCTCTTCTCACTAACTCTGGCTACTTTCTTTCAGCATTCAGTGTAGTTTCATGCCTACATCTATTCTGCCCTATCACAGGCCAAAGCAGTGTCTTTATTCATTAACCAATAAAAGCAATACATATACAGAAGAACTTCTCACACCATTTCCCCTTTTTCTGTTTAAATGAAAAAGGAAGGTTTTAACTTTAAAATAATAAAATTGCATATAACAAAACAGTTATCAAGCAAGAATCACAGTTGCAATGTTTATATCTACTTTATCTTTTATCAGAACTAAGAAAAATGTAATTATAACTATCTATTATACAACTCAGTCAAAAACCCTAGAAAAATATAATATTACCTAGGTAAACAGGAAGTACATTGTAAGAAACTTCCAAAACTTTAGAATTGACAGAGATCTGTTGCCTGGAAAGTCACCCAAAGTTCCTCTGTACTGTTGGGGCATCCATCTTCAGCCTTCAGGCCCATAGTATCCAGCAGACTTTTCCATGAGGTAGGAAATTAGAACTCTTTGCCTTGATATGGCAAAGTCCATCAGTTGATTTCTTCTGTGTTCTACAGAATGTTTGGCAGTCTCTTTCATGGAGCAAGAACCCTAAAGAACCGTCTCACCTTTAGGCAAGTTCAACAGTCATTTTTCTGTAGGGCCTGCATGTCCAGTTCATCAAGTATTCCAGGCAAGAACAATTTCTTGTCCAAAAGGCTAACAAACTTTATGAGGAGTCTTTTCAGTAAATTTCATCCTCTTGAAGTAGATTGGTGCTGCCAAGAGCCAATGTGTGCTATTATCATGAAAAGTCTTAAGCTCTTGAAAAATTTTAAATGTCATATTGTGAAAGCCTCTGCAAGATTTGAGGAATACCTATATAACTGAAATATATCTCTATATATACCTAGACAATTTAATGAGCATGACTACATACTATAGATGACTATTAACCTGTATTTCTTAATTATACATTACATTTTTCAATGAGCTGCAAAACACAATACATTAACAATATAATAATAATAATATATTATTAATATATATATATATATATATATATATAGCAAAATTGACCTTAAATTTGTATCAATAAACCAGGATCCATACCAATACAAAATCTTTGTAGCACATTCCCTTCAAATGTAAACAAACATTTATAAACAATAATTGGGAATTTGAATGTAGTTCTCCCCAAACTGCTTCCTGCTTTTTGTTGGGCAAAGTAATTTTAGAAGGTATTCATGGCAAACATTAGGGTGGTCTTGGTCCATAAAACCACCTTAGTGCTAAAGAAATTTACAGGTTCTCATCTGTGGAAACAAAAGAAGAACCTCTTTTCCAAAGCAACAAATCTTTAGACTCAAAGTACTTCAAAATAAATGTGTTGGTTTAGCTTAGCAGCCTGTACAATGAAATGTCTCTTTGTGCTTAGCTCCTTCATAGTCAAAAAAATCAAAGAAAACACAAAAATATTTATACACCAGGCTCTGGGTATATTCTATCATTATGTGGCTTATTGTTCTTGCTCTATCAATTTTTCTACAAATTTAATCTGTTTCTTTAAAGACTTTGTTATATTTTTAAAATAATTTACTTATTTTTGTAACTATACTTTTTTTTCTCTCAATCCCAAGCCTACCTACATTTATCCAACACTGTGACCCATTTAGAGATCTTTTTATTTATAAATCTGAATCTGTCTTTATTGTGTATCTGCAATTATTTTCTGATTAGAAATGCCTTTTCTTTAATGCTAAGCAGACATGGGTATTACCAACTCTACAGCACTGCCTATTGGCTCCACCCCATCCAACATGGCAGAGGCATGTTCACTGCCTCTGAGAGCCATTCACTCTGCCCCAGATCTATGGTCATATCGCTGTAGGTCTGTGTTGACATTAAGAAAGTTGTAGAATTCTGCTCACAAACTCCATTTAAATGTTCTATAGCTATATCTCCCCAAACAGAGTTGTTTGTGCTGGCAAACTAGAAAGTCACTGTTTTTTTAAAGAAGTCACATAGTTTTTACTGCACCTTACTTGCAAACAGAGCCTATCTGAAAATATGTTATCAAGAAGTTGCAATTGGCTCCCAGTTTTGTGGGTCTAGAAACCTTTTATTAGAAAATGATTTCTTAGACTTTGTGGGGAAATTCTTGCCCCATGATTGCATGCCAATCTGTAGTAAGAGGCTGCTTGTTCATTTCCAGGTGCCCAGATTCATGAAATAATCACACAGAGACTATATTATTTAAATTGCTGCTTGGCCAATCACTTAAGTCTATTGCTAGACATCTCTTAAATCTTTCCTTAAATCATTTCTAATAATCTGTGTTTTACCATGTGACTGTGGCTTACCGGCAAGGTTCCAGCAAGTCTGTCTCTGGCAGAGGCTACATTGCTCTTCTCTGACTCCACCTTTTTTCTCCCAGCATTCAGTGTAGTTTTCCTGAGTAACTCTATTCTGCTAAGCCACTGGTCAAAATGAGCTTCTTTATTCATTAAACACTAAAATCAACACATATACAGAAAGACTTCCCATAGTAATCAAGAAAACAAACAGACCACTCAGATGGCTGAGAAACACTTTTAAATATCTCAAAATTCCTAGTCATTGGGGAGAAGCATGTTAAAAATAATTTGTGATTCCATCTTATACTGTCAGAATGGGCTAACATAAACAAAACAAATAAGAGCTCTTGATGGTGGAGATAAGGAATAGACAAACATTCATCTATCGCCTGTAAGAAGTCAAATTCCCTCAGCAACTCTGGATATCAGTGCTATAGTTCCTTATAATGATGGACTCAATGAACCTCAAGATCCAGCTATATCTCTCTTGGGCATATACACAAATGAGGCTGATGTGGGAGTGTTCTCCTGTATTTTGTATTACTCTTATTGGTTGAATAAAGAGCTGTCTGGCTTAAAAGATTAGGTGGGCGGAGTAGACAGAACAGAAGTTCTGAGAAGAAAGGAAGTGGGCCAGTCACCATGAGCTCCCGCCACAGACAGATCTTAGAACAGTCTGGTATGATCACCACCTCGTGGTGACATACAGACTTTTATAATGGGTTAGTTTAGATGTGAGAGGTAGCCAAGAAAAGGCTAGAGATAATTGGAAAGGCAGTATTTGAATTAATACAGTTCTCCTGCGGTTATTTCGGGCATAAGCAAGCAACCAGCGGCTGAGCGGTCCGGTGGCTGGGGGCTTGGGAGCCAGGCGCTGGGAACCTACAACCTACACCTCTCCCCCACTTACAACAGTTTGGCACCCACGTGGCTGGTTAAATACACTTTAAAAATCTGAGGAGGCTTTAAAAGGAATTTTAGATAAAGTTTAGCACAGCTGGTGGCTTGCCATAGCTCCTTTAAGAGAGACATCCTGAATCAGCAAATCAACACTGCGGAGGCAGTTTTAAAACAGGGCTTTCTGTCTGTGCCACCAGCTCAAACTCCGGCTATAAAGCATTTCAATGGATTTTGTGGGACTGGATATTTGCGTGCCTGCTAGGTAGCTGAGACCATGCCATACCATGGCAGACGGCGGGATCAGGCTTAATCAGGTGGTAGAGCATGGTGGATTTCTGCAGCCATAAATGGAGATGTTTCCAGGCTGTGCATTGCTCTGCGTAGCAGATTCAGCTGTAACTCAGATAAAAAGCTCATTTTCCGGGTTGGAGTGCTGAGCTTGGCTCCTGCCTGGAAGGAGGGCATTGCACACAGTGACTCAGAGGCACAAACAGCCCCACCATGCTGGCAGTGCAACGTGCACGGCTGGGAGGCACAAGCGGCTCCGCCATGTTGGATTGGGCGGAGCAAGCAGGAAGTACTTGTATTCAATCTGTGACTGTTGCAGCTTAGAGTCTTAAGAGCTTAGCA
>JAQHUG010000086.1:4542492-4569525 GCA_028555095.1 Dicrostonyx torquatus | reverse complement strand
ATGTATCTTAGAACAGTCCGGTAAGATCACCACCTCGTGGTGACATACAGACTTTTATAATGTGTTAGTTTAGATGTGAGAGGTAGCCAAGAAAAGGCTAGAGATAACGGGCAAGGCAGTATTTGAATTAATACAGTTCTCCTGTGGTTATTTCGGGCAAAGCAAGCAACAGAGCGGTCCGGCGGCTGGGGGCTTGGGAGCCAGGCGCTGGGAACCTACAACCTACACCTCTCCCCCACTTACAACATGAGGCTTTATCCTACCACAAAGATAACCACATTCATTGCTGCTCTATTGATAATATACAAAACTCTAGATATTCCTCAACAAATTAATGGATAAAGTAAATGTTGTATATTTACACATTGGTATATTACTTAGTCATGAAAAAGTAAAATTATAAAATTTACAAAAATAAGGATAAATTAGAAAAAGGTCACAGAGTTAGGTAACACAGATTCATAAAGATAAACATGCTATGTATTTGCTTATAGGTATATATTAACTGTTAAGTCAATATGAAACAATCTACAAGTTGTAGAACAACAGATATTAGGCATATAGTAAGGGATGGGAGAGTTGCAGATCAGTCTTTCTATTAAAGGGAATAGAATAGGTATTTATGTATGGATGAGAGTGCATTGAAACAAGAGATTCATGGGGAGGAGGGGAACGAAACAGCAGGACATGAAAGAACTATAGTATGAGACAGTAAAAATTAAGGGCCATTTGAATGGCTGCATACAAACTTAATACAGTAGAAATTTCCTCAAGTATTTACATATATAAAGGTGATCTGTATATATGTTGCTTTTAGTGTTTAATATATAAACAATATCTGTTGTTCTACAAGTGCAGATTGTTTCATATTGACTTAACAGTTAATATATACCTATAAGTAAAATCGCCAAATAATGGGGAAGACAGAGCCCCAACTGGCAATCTCTTGTCACCAAATGAAGATCTTGGAATAGGAATTATGTTACATCTAATTGAGTTGTTGATTGTAGGGTCCCATGTAGATTTCCAAACAACACTGGCTGTTCCCAAGATTGTAGATTACTCTTCACAAAGCAAGGCCCCATAGATGAAGACAACACTTAGACAATTGTTTGAGCATGTGAATTTGAGCTGGTATCTATATAGAGCCGTCACCTATTGCTCTATGGAACTCCGCATGTTACAGAAGGGAAGCATAAACAATTTTGATCTGCAAAGGGGCTTGCCTGCAAAGTAAGTTTGTGGGAATAATCAACCAATATCTTATTGGACTTAAAGCCTATTCCATGTGTTGGAACCCAAGACATACACTGCTTGGGTGACCAAGAACCTGAGACTGTTTAGCCCAGGCATTTGTTATAAAACCTAACAGCATTGTTTAAAAAAGAAAGAGACAGAAAGAAAGGAAACAAAAAGAAAAAAAAGATTTAGCATGATTAAATTAACTCCTAATGACATTGTACTGTACCCATAGTTAATCACCTAGCTCATTTATCATCATAGAATCTTCCTCATGCAGCAGATAGGAAAAAGGCAAAGACCCATAGGCAGCTATTATGCAGGAAGTAAAAGATGTTGTAAAAATCAGCCCTAAGGGGGTGTGTGACTCCTTAAAATTCTTCCCCTCTAGGTTTAGAGTACCCTGAGGAAGAACAGGAAGAAAGAGTGTAAGAGCCAGAAGGCCTGGAGGTCACCCAAAATGCAAACAAACAAAAATGAACAACAACAAACAAACAACAGATAAAACAAGCCCTCTAAATCAACATGAAGACAGGTATGAACTCAGAGAGACTGAAGCAGAATGAACAGGGCCTTCACCACATGGGATCCCATAGCTTAAAGAGAAGTGGACATATGCTCCCATCCCTAACCCACAGAAATCTTGAACAGTTAATTATTTGCAAGTGAAAATTTAGTTTTATTCATTTGAGTATAACTGGGCAAAAAAGTACTATTAACAGTAGGGTTTATTTCTACCAGTAAATGCCTAACATATAAAATCATACAGACATTTTTGGAAGTTCCTTGTCTCATAATGTCATGTCAGGGCTGTTTCTCTTCTTTCCTTTGTTATCATACACACAGACAGACACACACACACACACACATTATGTTTTATGAGACTCTTGAGGGTGTGAATGAGATGTTTTTACATCTATATCTGATTCTTGTGTCTTTTCTTGAGTTTTTTTAATTTTTGTCTGCTTATTTTATCCTTTTCTGATGTATTAATTTTGCTTTATCTTATTTTATTTTATGATAATCCATTAGAAGCTCATTTATTTTCTAATGAGATATAGAAAGGACTTGAATGCAGATGGGATGGGAGAAAAAGAAGAAACTTGCATGAGTAGAGGGAGAGGAACCTGTAATCAGGATATAGTAAGTGAAAAAAGTATGTTTTCAATAAAATTTTAAAAAGCAAATTTATTAATGAAAAATTAAAGTATACAAGTACAAAAATTTACTAAATATTTGTAACAGTGAATTCTATAAAGATAATAATAGAAGTTTTATAACAACTTTAAGCTTATTCCTAGGATAGTGAGTATTCTTCAGATCAATGCAAGCAAACAATGATATTATATCCTTAAATTGTTTATAAATGGTAGTTTTGGGGTGTTAAATAAATGGAAAAATGGATAACAATATTGTTATAAATTCATTAATTCAAATACATTTCACAATTCTCATGTTGAAAATGTCTTTATATTAAGTCATTTAACATATTAACTTGTGAAAAGCCATAGTCATCAGAGATTGTAAATAATATTAATTCAGAAAAGTATGAATAAAACAAATACAATATATTTGAAATGTGATGTATTATTAATGATGAAGACTAGGTTAGGTTGCACTGGATTATTGGAAGATGCTTGAATAAAAGGTGTTCTTTGTCAGATGTGTAAATAATATCCCTCCCTTCTGGGGAAGAATCGTGCCCCTTATCTATTGCTAAAAGATTAAAGGCTTTTGAGAGATATGGGTTAATGTAATAAGGAATCATTTTGTTAACTACCTAAAATGTCTATGGCACATGTAAGTTGCTGTATAGATAGATATACGTTAATAGTTGAAATGGGGTTTTCTCATCTGACTGTCAATGTTCTGTTCAAGAGCTGAAGACCATCTAAAAACAACCCATAAAACCAGGTATAATGAGACCCTTTTAAGTTGTTCAGGGTGTTCCAGGATTCCCCCACAGCTATTGCTAGTGCCCTTGTTTGAATACGTGAAAGCAAGTATTCACTGAAAACTCTCCACACTTCTGACACAGAGGAACCTGAGATTTGCGGGGAGGACTGCTTGAAAAGCCTCCTTCCTGAGAACTAGCTTTCATGTTGTAAAAAGGTGCAAGACTCCTAAGAAAGAGAGCAACCTAACTTCTATCTAGCTATGATGCACAGAACCAAAATGGTCAGCAAATCATGCTTGATAACCCTAAGGGTAGTATCAAGAATATCTTCGTGGTAACCAATGGTTCTCTAATTGGACATAAGATCCACAATACAAGAGAGAATTCATGATTGATAACAGAAATTTAGCTAACTACCCTGTGCTAGTGAAGTCATGCATTTTGGATAAGAACCTGCAACTGTAAATTTACTAAATCAGCATAGTCCTTAACTACATTATAAATATCTGTTCTTATACTCACAGAAAGGTATGGTCCTGACTCTTTATCAAGCAACTGATGAAGAATATTACAGAAAACCACAACCAATTGAAATGGAGAATTTTGGGGTGCAGTCCCTATGGATACTTCTGAAAAAACAGGCCCTACACTTAATGGTAAGTTAACACTACAAAAGAGAGTGAATGTAAGAGCCAGAGGATAAGAAAGTTTGATGTATTTCTTGAAATCTCTAAAACTACGCATGTGAAGTCTAAGCAACATGACTGCTTAAATATGAGCTAAACAAGGAGAACAACAATGGACACGCCAATATGGATGGGAAAAAGACCACAGACCTCAACCCACAAAGAACTACAGATAGCTGAAGAATGCTGAAAATCAGAGAAATTGACTTCCCCAAGGCAGAATACACCAAGTCTTTTTCCAATATCAAGTGGTCAATTCTGAAAACATATATATATATATATATATATATATACACACACACACACACATATATATATACATATGTCACATTGTACAGATTTAGTTAATTTTATTTATGATATATATATGCATGTAAAATAATTAAGTGTAAAGAAGTCATGCCTTTAAAAGAGAGCAAGGAGGGGTATATTGAAAAGTTTGAAGCAAGGAAAGGAAAGAGCAAGGCATATAATTATATTATATTAAACAAAAAATAAATAATTTAAAAAGGGTTTAAAAAGTTATGTTATACTCAAGTGTTAAGATGAGAGTCATGTGGAAATGAATAAAAAAGTTAATTACCATGATTTCTATTTGGGCAATTTCAATGTGGTGACATTGCATGATGAATTGGGGTATAGCAAATACAAAACAGGTTCTGGGTATGAGCCTAGGAGATAAAAGATTGGCTTTTGTCTATGCCAACATTCAAGTGATTAGAATAAATCTAAGTAGAGATTTCAAATAAACATTTGAATTAATAAACCTGGAGTCTAGCCAAGATGTTCCAGATGGAGATGTAAATTTGGAGTCAACATCATTGGGTTCGTATGTGAAGGCATGGGGCTGACAGAACTGAGATGTAAGTGATAATGGATCTGACTAGTGCTGATGAAAAAGAAGATGGTCTATTTGAAGCCAGCATTTACATCACCTCTGACAGTCCCTGCATCATTCCTTTGTTTTAGTAATACAGGGTTATCATAAGTGGGGCCCACTTTTGGTTACTATTCTAATACGTTCTAGTAAGATATTACAGACACATAGTAGCTTTTAAAAAGCCTTCTAAAGACTTTCTATATCTAAAGATACATGGATTTTTTTTTGAAATTGGTGACTGCTATAATCAAATGAACATATTCCAGTGTCAATGACTTTGTCCACATCCATTTAAAGACTCTTTTTAAAAAAATAAAATTTTCTCAATTTTTAGACTTTAAAATTCTTCTCAATGAAGCATTAAAGTCCCAAATTCTTTTAAAGTGCTAACATTCAGTCAATACACTCATATGCATGTATACATACAAACACAAAATCATGGAAAATATATTTCATAATTAGAATATGAAAAACCATTGAGCTGAACTCCCTTTATGTAAAGACTTTCTGTAGAAATTTGTATGAGCTTTGGAGAAAGTACCAATTAAGACAATATTCATAGGCCCATTCTGATTCATTTTTCAGCATTTCCCTGATATTGGTCATGTATCTGTGGCCATACATTGACTAGCACTATTTTATTCTTACAGAAAAGTTATCATGATGGCATTTCTTCCTGCATATTTAATAAATGTAGGGTAATAAAATATTTTCCCCTATGAATAAGATCTTTTATCTTCTCAATTATAACTGACAATGCTGGGGTTTCTCTTTAAAACAGATTTACTACAGTTACTGGGAGTACTGTTAACAGACAACACCTAGTATTCCAACAACCTTTGGAATTACCTCATATGAATACAGATGTCACGTTAGGGTTGTGTCCTCTCATCTAGGGACAGTGTGTATTAAACTTTTTCCTGAAGAGTGGAAACCACTCTATATAAGTTTGGAACAATATTACACTCATGAGTTCCAGAACATGTTGAAAGCAGAATCTCTACTATAAACAGCTATGATTCAGATTTGCTGAAAAGAGTTTATCCTGAAATTCACAAAAAAAACCCACATCAGTGTGAAACTATACACCACCAGAAACATGACTGCTCACAACAAAACAACTGAATATCACAGAGAGTGTTCCAAGGCAATCTGAATTCCAGGTGGTAGACAAAAACATCCCAGGACTCAAAATCATATGATCTATAACAGATGGGAACTTACATTGAAGGCAAGGAGAAAATTACAAATGTGCCAGCAAAAACCTGGAGATAAAGTTTACTTTGCACTTGTATCCCTTTTACCTTCTAGATTTGATTTAAGTATATAGGTACAGACAGAGGAGATGAAAGCAGTAACAGTCCCCAGAGCTCATGATCTATAATAATGTCAAACTGAGGCAGGTAATGATTACTTGCTAGAAGAACAGATCAATATCAAGGATATGGTTGCAATATTTGAGAAAGTACATAAGTACCTCAGTCCTTCTCTTTTGGTCCTTGAAGTTCTATCAAATGAAGTTACATTAAAACAGGAAATGTATAAATATTTGAAACATTATAAAACAATTTTAGTGTCAAATAAACATCATTTAGGCACAGTGGAGAAACTAAAAGAAATATCAGTTGCAGATCACAGTAAAGCTAATACTACATGTACCCAGAAATTCTTATTTAGAAAAGGAACCAGCTACACACAGGCTTTCTCTTCTATATTAACTCACCCATGAAGCAGGACACAATTTCTTCCTTTCAACTTGTAATTTTTGGTGCATTAAGAAAATATAGCCAAGACAGCGATATGACTACAATAAATGGAAAAAAGTGAAAATGCCTAAAAGGAGAAGCAGAAAATATTCAGTGAGCATTGACTCTTACCTGGAACAAATCAATAAAAGGTATTTTGACCAAAGGTGATAGATATGGTGTATGAGAAAATTATACTGATATTTTTATCTGTTTTCTAGTGAAGATGCACATGGCATAATTTAACAAAATTTTTATTATTGCCAACATATAATACCAGTATGTTGTTTGATATTATAAACACACTGGAGAATCCTTTTGTCAAAAATTTTTATTGATTACATCACATTACACACAAGCACACACACACATACACACACACACTGTGGTTTGTTTGATTTATTGGGAAATTTAAGGCAGATTTGCACTCAGTACCATCTCATTCACTCCATGGAACAGAATGACAGTAATCAGGGATGGGCAGAGCTATTTCAATGAAACATTGAAACATTTGTTCAGAAAGATTTGGCATATACCACCTGCACTGTCTCATTTATGACAGTGTTGAGGTGCTAAGCATTAGAGACATATTGATCAGTTTTGGGATATGAAACCCCTAACACACAAGGGATATAACATTTGGCACTGTCTTAATTAGTGTTCATTTTCTGTGAAGAGAAATCATGACCAAGGCAACTCTTAGGAAAAGAAGGCATTTAATTTGGGACTTTTTATAACTTCAGAGGTTCGTACATTAACCTCATGGAAGGGAATATGGGGTAAGCAGGCAGACATGGTAGTTGAAGAAGATGAGAAATCTACATCCAGATTAATAGGCAGCAGGAAGAAAGAGGACCACTGGGCCCTTGAAACCTTAAAGCCCCTCCATTGACATACTTCTTGCAAGGTCACATCTAATTCTTTCACTAGTCCCACTACCTGGTGATCAGGCAATCAGATAACTGAGCCTATGGGAGTCATTTCTATTCAAGCTACCATAGGCCCTTATGCATGGCTTGGAAAGTTCTGGAGAACTCACATTCGAGTTGTCATAATAGACAAAAACCACCTCCAGTAACTGCAAAAATGAAGGGAGTACCTCAATTCTGGATGGGGCACATACTAGTGCCTCTCCTGTAACCCCCAAAATCTTCCCTTTCCCTGTGACTAAACACCTTATTATTTATTAATTCAAGGTAGTTTCTTGAAGCATAATTTTGAAAGGATTTATTTCATGATCAGGGAAATTTGAGGCTTTTATGTTTTGATCTATGTTACTCCAAAATTCATAAACAGAAGCCGATCTCAAATGTGATTGCATTTAAAGTCAAATGAAGTCATACAGTGAGACATTAACACAACATAGTGTCATTTATTATTTTTTTTTAAAAAATAAGAGACACTAAGCATAATAACAAAAAAGAGATCAAGTGAGAACATAGTGGACAGCAATAGTCTGCAAGCAAAGGAAAGAGACTTCAAGAGAACTCAAGCCAGCCTACACCAGGATCATGAGAAAAAGCAATGACTAATCTAAATTCCCAGTGTATTAGTATATTAGTGAAGCCAAGCCAGTCAAGACAGACAGTGGAAAGTTAACATATTTTCACTCATCAGAAATGGGAACTTTCAGTCATTGACATAAAGTTTCTTGTTCCACATATGGGTATCTTACAGAGTTTGAAAATCTAAAAGACATAGAAGTTTACTCAGTTCATTTCAGTGCCTTCATAATCACTGGCTATATGGCTCAGTGTGTGGGGAACGTGCCATGCATACTGATGACCTGAGTTTGGTTTCTGGAACTCGTGTATAGGTGGAAGACAGAATCAAATTCAGACAGTTGTTTTCACACTTCCGCAAGTACGCTGTGTCATACACATATGCATACACATACATGCTGTATACAAAATAATAAATATTTTCATAGAAAAATGTAGTAAGAGGCACAGAGGGCTGTATCTCATCATCCAGGTCCCGGGCAACTCCCGGCCATGGACCTGCTTTTGGCCCTGGCTAGCTTATAACTGGAATAATTACACACAAACTGTTTTCATTTAATTACTGCCTGGCCATTAGTTCTAGCCTCTATTGGCTAATTCTCACATCTTATTTCAACCCATTTTAAATAGTCTGTAAGTCACTGAAAGGTAGTGGGCTTACCAGGAAGATTTAGCATGTCTGACCCTGGTGGCTTCATGGCGGCTCTCTCCCTGATTCAGTCTTCTTCCCAGCATCCTGTTCTCTTTTCCCCGCCTATCTAAGTTCTGCCCTATCAAAAGGCCAAGGCAGTTTCTTTATTAAGCAATGAAAACAACACAAAATACAGAAGAACCCTCCTACACTATTTCCCCTTTTTCTGTTTAAACAAAAAGAAAGGCTTTCATTTTACATATAACGAAACAGTTAACAAGAATTCCAGTTACAATATTTAGATCTATTTTATCTTTTATCATAACTAAGGAAAACTATAACTATAACTATCCATTCTTCAACACTATCAAAGACTCTAGAAGGATATAATATTACCTAAGTAAATAAGAAATAAGTAACTTCCAAAACTCTACAAATGACAGGGACATCTTGCTGCCTGTACAGTCATGCAAAGTTCCCCTGTAGCGTTGGGGCATCCATCTTCAGCCTACAGGCCCATAGCATCCAGCAGACATTTCCATGAAGTAGGAAAATTCAAGACAGTTCAGTCACTTTCTTTTGTATCCTGCGGAATGTCTAGCAGACTCTTTTATGAAGCAAGAACCCTGAAGGATCATCTCACCTTTAGACAAGGTTAGCAGTGCTCTTTCTGTGGTTCTGTGTCCATCTAAGCAGTCCAGGCAAGAGCAGTTTCTTGCCCAAATGGCTAGCAAATTTCATAAGTAGCCTCTTCAATGCTTGGTGCTGCCAGGAACAGACATGTCTCATTGTTATGAAAAGCCCTAAGTTATTAAAACATTTAAAATGTCATATTCTGTAGTCTTTTCTTAATTATACATTACATTTTTAAATGAACTATACAATCACAATACCTCAATCAAGATCAGAGATATATATTTAACAAAATTAAACTTAAACTTTTATAAATAAGTAAAAATTTATACCAATATAAATTATTCATATCTACATCATATCCCCCTTTATATGTAAAAGAACATTTATAAACAATATTTGGGAATATGGACATAGTTATTTCTCTCCAAACTTCTTCCTGCTGTATGGGGGCGCTGTTATTTAGGTCTTTTATGGAATAACCTGTGTGGCAGGTACATCTCAGTCGGCAGTTGAGTGAAGTAATTTTTTGAAGGTGTTCACGGTGACATTTCAGGAGGGCGTGGTCTATCATACCAGATTGGTATAGGAGAAGTCCACAGGTTCTCATCCTCTATGAAAACCAAAGAGGAACCTATTTCAGAAAGCATCATATCCTTAGACCAAATTGTGAAGCAATAACACCTTGATAATATCCATTCTGGTTTAGCTTGGCAGCCCATATAATGAGATGTCTCTTTGTACTTAGCTCCTTCACAGTCAAAAAATTTAAAGAAAATACCATAAAATATATAATCCAGATATTCTGTGAATTTTCCATGTTTACATGGCTTATTTATTCATTTTTTAATCTATAACTATCTGTAGTCTGTCTCTTTAAAGACTTTACCCTTTTTTAAGACATTAACTTTATTTTATTACTCTCTATATTATTTTTTTCTCTCTCCCAAGCCTACATACATTTATTTAACAGTATGACCCATTTCAAGGTCTTTTATGTCTGAATCCATCCTATTGTGAATCTGTAAATTCACAGGAACAGTTAATGTACAGGAACAGTTTTGCTTTGCACTTTGAAAATGCTAAGCTCTTAAGAATCTATAAGCTGTGACAATTTCAGATCAAATACAGGTACTGCCTGCTTGCTCCTCTTAGTCCAACATGGCAGAGCAGCTCATGCTTCTGAGCCAAGCAGATTGCACTGCTATCATGGTGGAGCTGCTTGTACCTCTCAGCTGACAGCACGCAATGCCCCCCTTCCAAGCGGGAGCCAAGCTCAGCAGTCCAACCTGGAGAATGAGCTTTTTATCTGAGTTACGTTTGAATCTGCTATGGAGAGCATTGTGCAGCCTGGAAACATTTCTGTCTATGGCTGCAGAAATCCACCATGCTCTCCCGCCTGACTAAGCCTGATCCTGCTGTCTGCCCAGGCAGAAAGAGCTGAGCCACTGCCATGGTCTCAGCTACTTTCTTCCTGATCCTGAGTGGGCACACAAACATCCAGTCCCAGAAAAGCCATTGAAATGCTTTATAGCCAGAGTTCGAGCTGGCGGCACAGCTCAGGAAGCCCTGTTTTAAAACCACCACAGTGTTGCTTTGCTGAGTCAGGAAATCTCTATGTGGCATGCCATCCACAAACATGAAAAAACTGTTAAATTCTCTCTCCTTTTTAAGCCCTCTCAGGTTTTTAAGTGGATCTAGCCAACCACGTTGGGCAGCCAAACTGTAGTAAGAGATGCAGGCTATGTTCCCAGCACCTGAGAGGAGTATGAGCCCTTTTCTTCCTTCCCACCCGGCTCCCGACCACGGGGCTAGCTTACATTCGAAATAACAAAATTTGTATTAATTAAATTAATACACAAAAATTGTACTAATTAAATTACTGCCTGGCCCATTAGTTTTAAGCTCTTAATAGCTTACTCTTACATCCTGCTTTAACCCATATTTAGGAATCTGTGTATCACCATGAGTCGTGGCTTATTTAGGAATCTGTGTATCACCATGAGTCGTGGCTTACCGGCATGAGTCTAATCTATGTCCATTGCGGGTAGGAGCATCATGGCGTCTGCTCCTGTGCCTTCTCTCTCACCGCCTTCTGTTCTCTCTATTCCACCCACCTAAGGGTTGCCCTATCCTACAGGCCAGGAAGACATTTTATTTAACCAATGAAAGCACAGAAATACAGAAACCCTCCTACACCAGAAAGTTCTTCATTTAAAAATGAAAATTTAAAGTCTGATTCAAAAGTGAGGTATATATGGTTTATAAGATTGACATATATAAACTTAGAAAGCTTATATAAAATTATAAGTCTATGTAACCAAACTGTATAGTTCTGCATCAATAATCTTATAAGTAATATGACAGAATATATACACATTTGTAATTTATTGACAATCTACATACATACTTGGCATTGTTCACTTTCATGAAATTAATACTAGTGATAAACTTTATTACATTACGCATTTGTAAAACATGCTGTACCTACTAAGAATGCAAACTTGCATGAATCTTAAAGTACATAAGATCAAGCTAAAAAGAATCAATATTGTCCATGGTGAAAGATGCTAGTTGCTCTGCTTGTCTCCAGAAAACCCACTGCTCTAAAAACAGGTAATTCTTCTGAGATTGTATGCACATTATTATTTTTCTTTTAGCTAAGCCTGTTCTCATTAATTTCCACAGAATGAGCATGAGAGTGGGTAAACATTCCCTGGTATTTTCTAATCTGTCTTGTGCTAATGTCTGAGGTCTCATCTTCCTTTTCACAGCACTGTATACTCTGTTCGCCTGCTCAAATGAAATGCTTGTGGTGTCTTCACAGATTTGCATTGTTTCATGTCTCTATAATCAGATATTGCAGGCTCCCTCTAGACTAGCTCCTAGTTTGAGCCACATTCCTAAGGTACATCCATAAAACCACTGCACAAATGGTTCTGCTTTTGGAGGTTGCTATTGCTTATTTGTAGACCAAATTTTCCCTGTAAGTCTTCCTTATGGAAATTCTGTCCTTATTGTGGGGGATTAAGCTCTTCACATCAATCTGCTTACAGTGTTCTGAGGTGGAGCCTTTGGGAGTTGAGTAGAATTAAAATTATTACAGAGGAGGCTCCAAGATTCAGTACTGGTAGATGCATATAAAAAAGAGTGAGCAGGGAGTGATATTAAAAGAGGCAAACCCATATGCAGTGTTCTTGTCTCTTGCAACACAGACCTGCCTTAGACCCATCAGTAATAATATGACTGCCACTTGATCTTGATCTGGAAATAAAAATCACAGTAAACTTTTGTTCTTGTATAGAAACATGCTTCATGTGTTTCAATCTAGTAACAAAATTTACTAAGATCAAACTCTTAATATTACAAAGCTTTGTCTCAAATACCCCACCTGGTTGCCAGTGCTCAGCAATGCTCCTTCATGTTTATCTGCCTTTTATAGTCTGTGAGTACCACAGGGGTCCTTTATCCCTCTTTTCTCAGGAATAGTACTTTGTATGCAATGAATTTATGATCCAAGCTCTTAGATTTAATGCAGGAATAGAATAATATTATATATTGTATATAATGTGCATGTGACTATCAGGGATAATGTAATATTTTTAAATTTTAACATTTCTATTATTTTTCAACTATAATTAATAATAGTCAATTGAAAAAATTTGACTTTTCAGAAAATGTGTTTATCCTTTTATCTTTAGATGGTCATATTTAATAGAACACTGAGCTGGAGCAGATTTAGGCAGTTTTATAGTCACTAGGGGTCACTCTTACAATTTTGAATATTGTGAGCCAAAGTAGGTTATTTGCCTTAAAATGATTTAATTTTAACATTTCTTTCTTTACACATGTAAAGGTTCCCCTAATGATATTTGATGAGTGTGTCTACCAAATAAACTTATTAAATACTAAATTGCATTCTTGTATTAACTATCATTGTGATTGCTTTCCTGAATGTGTGTATGTGCATATGTTTAAAGAAAACATTACGACAGAAAAACCTGATCCTGTATTCATATACACTAATAGAAATCAAAATAAGAGCTCAAAAGTTATGTTCTCACAAGAACAGTTTGGATTTTTAATATTATAATGCCAATCATCAGAGACATCAAAGTTTGGAGAGCCTTGCTCCTGAAAGTTGTAGCTTTTCTTCCTGTGAATGCATTGGTAATTTACCTGTGCAAATACAGTCTGAACAATCGGCTCTTCAAATCACCAGGCATCATCTCCGCAGGCATCTTAATCACAAACAGGCTGAGAGAAAACACACAGACATTTCAAACTATCAGAGGAAAACCGCAAGAAGAACAAATCTCTTTTTAACTGTTCTGTGATCATCTCATTCTCTCACCTACTCTCAAGCCTACAAGTAATTAGTGAATGGGCTATCAATCATGGCTCCTCAAGCAGGCGCCAGCTCAGGTGTCTAGGGTGCTCAGAATTTTTGTCTTTGAGTAGCAGGAATTCATGGCTGTAGGACATGACCAGTAGAACTGACATCCCAGTAATAGGAAAAGTTACCCCTACAGTTGGCATTTATAGGCAGGTGAATATATATATATATATATATATATATATATATATATATATATATATCACAGTATCTGTTGTGAACAGGCAAAGCCTTTGGTTCTAACATCAGTGCTTCAAATGACAACAAACAACAGCAACAACAAAACACAAAGCAATTCAACTGAATAGAAAACCAAAAAGTGAGAAGACACACAATTATTGAGGAAAAAAACTACCAAAATCTTTATAGTAGGAAATTGCAATGCCTCCTTGACTCTTCAAAAGCATGTGTACACTGGAAAAGCTTCTAAGACTAAGGCAATCACAATGGCATCTGAAAGGGAAAATATACAAACACATAAAAGTGAATCCATAAACATCAAATCCATATGTATCTACTACCTATGTTTAAAAGGTATATGCATTAGAACATGTATTTATGTGTACATAGTCAATTTCCTAAATATCTGGTCTAAAACTAATATTCAAAAAGGCTGACTTTCCTATTCTTTTAGTTGAAGAAAGCATACCTCTAAAATAAAAATTTCAGGAATGATTGACCTAGTATGCAGTTGGAAGACAGCATAGGATATTTGATATTGGATCTATCCCAGAAAATTAGAGATATTTAGTTACCATAATATGGCAAAACCCAATTTCCACTCATTCATTCTCTCATAAAGACATCATAAACTATTTATTGATTTTTCTCAAAGAATAAATAAGAAGAAAAAATGTTGCAGTTGAATATGAAGTCAGTTAATTCAATTTCAAAAACAAACATGGGCAGTGGGTCCTTATTGACTTTCTTAGTGGTTGCAGCTGTCCTGGGTGTAAGAAAAACAAAACACTAAAGCTAAAGGTTTAGCTAAAGGTTCAAATCAAGAATAAATACAGCTCTGAGGATCAGTATCAAGTCTAGATTCAGCAGAGATGAACATCACGTGCCTCTCTGCTGGGCTTCAGTGATTCCAGCTGCCTCCTACCAGGGTCAACATTACAGGCAGCTACAGGTGCCCCACAGTCTTGTTCTACAGAATCTGGGATAAGAACCAAACTGAAAGCTGCAAAGCACGAAGCTGTTTAAAGGATTCACTGGACAGCTCTGTAGCTAGACCTCCAGAAACATACTCAGAGGGGAAAATCAGGAAGGTGTGCTGATTCAGTTACTGCAGCACATACTGAACAAGTATCAGAAAACACCATGGCTCTTCCCCTTTACGAACTACGAAAATGTCTTTATCTCTCACATTTGTTTTAGTGTTGTGAGGCCTCCACACAAGTGTTGATATAATTTTTGGATTTGGGTATAAAGAGGTAGAGCACTTATGAGCAAGCAGAACTCTGTTGTCAATTACATCACTCACCCTGCAAGACTAGATTCTTACTATGTGAGATGGATGGTAGTACATGCTCTTGGAAATCTTAGTAAAAGAGACAAAAAAGAAACAAAAACCAAATGTTTGAGCTAGCACAGACACTGACTTGTATCAAGGACTAAGAAAATAGCACCTGCTGCCAAATATTAACCATCATCAATATAAAGATGAAGAAAAGTTTTTCCTAATGTTCTCAGTTGATTTTATGAAATATTTCAAAGACTGATCTTTGGATTTGCTTGTAGTTTTTGGAGCAGTCAACCCACAGCATAGGGTGTGTCAATTCTGCTTTGCTTCCTGTTTCACTCTTTGAAAATATTTGCAGGAAAGGATTACAATCCAAAGTCTTTTGGTCTACAGGGATGCTGTGGGCATGGACTGTCCAGAATTGCTTGTCTCTGGAAATAAATGTATAGGATTGGTGATTTCTAAGATTTCTCACAGCCCAGATATTTTAACTCCTGAAATCATTCTCATTTCTTCAAACAATTGTTGCTTATAATCTACAGGAAGTTTTTGGTTGAGGAATGACATATTATAAGTAGTTTGTGAAAATTAAAACTGAAAGTACAAATTCAAAGTACTTTCCTTTCTCATGCTTACTATTTAAATGATAAAACTCACCTCATGAACAAGATGAATTGAGAATTCAGCAATTAAAATATTTAAAATGTCCTATAATTCTTCAAATAACTATTTCCTTCCAATCTAATTTGTTCTTGTATGATGTTATACAATCATATATGTCTGCATAGCTTCTAAAATTCGTGGTTAAATACAACTTATTTAGAAGAAAATCATAGTATGGAAAGATCATATTTTTGTTGAAAATATATTTCATATTTTTAAAGTTTGTTTTTATAAATTTCATATAAAAATGCAAATAATACATCACATTAAGACATTAATGATAATAAAATTCTCAACATAGTATCTTGGGATAAGGTACCAAGACAAAGAGGGAAGGTACTACAGGATAAATTCGTAAGTTTTGGAAAAGAAAATTGTGCTTTTGTTAAGTCATTAATTTAGTTAGTCCTGACTGTTTTTCTAATTTACTACACTAAATGGTAGATGTACATAGTACAATTATAGTATATGAAAAACTTGGTCCATGGCAGAGAAAGACTGGGTTAAAGAATACAAACCAGGCTGTAGCTCATCAGTTGAATGCTCATGTAGCATGAACAAAGTCCAGTGTATAATAAAAAATAACTTTACATAGGTACTGTCCTATAAGTCTAAAAGGGCAACCCTTGGCTTTATAGTAAGTTGAGTTCAGTTTCCAATCTGTCTCCAAAAAATGCTGACTACAAGGAATTCCATGTTTAGATAAGGAAATATAGACATGTTTGTTTTCATGTATGTATTACATAGTTCTGTGATGAATGCATTAGAGACATTTCCAGCAGTTACAGCATTGAGACCAAAAATAAGAGTAGCAAGCCCCTCAAGACAGTTGGGAATACATAGTACAGGAAAGAGGGTGATATTTCAGTTGACCATTAAAATATAGATAGTATTTTATATAAAGTGTAAGTTTATGCTCAGTGGAGCCTAAGTAGAGTTTGCTGAACAGTATATTCTTTAAATAATAGAATCTAGATTAATTTTTACATGGCAGATTTTATCTTCTAACTACATGAATATATTTTCACATAAATCAGAACAATGTGGTGACAGAAAGAGGAAACAAACATCATTGAAATAGGAATTAGTTTTCTAATGTGCCAAAGAGCCAGAGTTTTCCAGAAGACAATAAGTATCTACATATTTGACTTATGATCATAGTTGAGGCAGTCAACCCCATTCATACGTTTTCATATCCTTCCAGAATGTAGAAAATTCTGTGTCAGAAACTCATTTGCTTCTTGAAAGAATTTAGTATGCCCTACTCTAAGGTCTTTATCTATTTAGAACATTCACCAAGTAGGCAGGAGCCTTTGTCGACAATAAGCAGAGTCCCTTAAAAGTGGTAGATTTTTACCTTTCATTTATCATTTAAAACAATGTGGTTGCACAACATCCAGGCTCCAAAGAAAATAAGACAAGTGAAAGTCCTAGCTATATGATGAAAGGCCTGAGCATGATTCTGTGGGAAATAGAAATGAATAAATGACTAATTGCATCCAGATGGAGACCCCTGTCCATGTTTTTAGAATAATTTTGTTAGTCAAAATGAGTCTACTTTGAACACCAGGTTCTGAGTAGGGAGAAAAGAAATCATCTTGATAAAACACAGATAAGTAGAGTACAACACATAAAGTTTTGGAAAATGTGCTGAGTTAAAATCAGAAGGGGTTGGTGGAAACAATGTTCAATAAGTCTCTCTCTCTCTCTCTCTCTCTCTCTCTCTCTCTCTCTCTCTCTCACGTATATCACATATCTCACAGGGTCACCACTGTGTACATTTCACCAAAGTATATTTTAAAATCTTGTATTAAATCATCAAGTAAAAATGTAGTCTTTTGACCAGTAAATTATATAATTTACTCTTCATTTTAAATATATAGATTATATAATTAAATATACATATATATATATATATACACACACACACACACACACACACACAGAGAGAGAGAGAGAGAGAGAGAGAGAGAGAGAGAGAGAGAGAGAGCTCATGTCTGCCATTATCCACCTATAGCAGTTAGTGGAGAATATTGGGGAGTTGCTTGCTGCTCGCTGCCTTTCTGAGGCAGACTTAGTCTTGTTTATTCTTTGCTTTATACTCTGGGCTCAGTGTCTTGAAAATCTCCAGGAGATTTTTCTGTTTCCCATCTCGCAGGCAGTATCCCTACTGTGAGATTGCAAATGAATGCCAGTGTATATGGCTTTTTAATCTTGGTTTGGGAGACAAAATTCAGGTCATCAGGTTTACTTAGTAAATACTTTTGCTTGCTGGTTAGTCTCAGCACCCCAAAAACTCCTTTGATTAGAAATCCTCTGGGAAAGGCAAAGAAAAGTAAAGCAAGTCCAAAATATGTCACTGAAGGATGAAAGCATAGTCAACCTGAGCCATTGAAATCCTGCCAGATTGATTCTTATGAAATGCATTGTCCAGCTACAAATGACCAAAACACATTAACAATCATAAGAGTCTTGGCAACACAGCTGTTTGACTCCTAAACAAAACAAATGCTTCAAGCCTTTCAAAACTGTAAAGGAATTAACTTCAGTTCCCCAGTGGTAGAGGGAGAAAAAAATCCTCAAGTATATTTTCTGCTGAGTGCTTCTCTGTATGCACAAAGCAGAAAGCCTGAGTACATATTGTTAATGAAATGTATAAATATTCTACTCATTCAGAAGAAAGCTGTACAGTAAATCTAAAGAAGAAAATAGCTTTCAGAATAAAGCCAGAGTGGAAGGAGTGTCATAGCATATTCAGAGGAAGATAACAACACAGAAACTCGTGTGCATTCTAACCAAGGAAGGACTTTACCAACAGGGAGTAAGAGTTTATAAACCTAACGTTTTCACTATGGTTTTTGAAGAAGCCAAATGCAATGCAAATAACCATTTGCAAAGGATGTTACCACACATCGTCTCATTGAACCCACACAGTTATAACAGGTTACTGCAATTGCCTACATTTAATAGGATTACAAAAATTTATACTTGAAGAAATTGAATAGCTAATTTAATCCTCAAGTCTCTCTGGTACAACAAAAACTGAGCTGTTTGTTCACACAGACTGCACTGCTTATTGCCATGATTCATGTTTAAATGTTTGAATATTGAGCTGAGAGTATAGTTCAGTCTGTAGACTCCTTTCCTAACATGCAGGAAATCCAGGGTTTGATCCTCAGCAACACACACAAAAATGTGTGGTCATGCATGTCTGTAATGCAAACATATGAGACGTAGAGGCAGGAGGGTCAGGAGCTCAAGGTCATTATTCACTTCATAGCAAGCTGAGAGGCAAGCCAGCGTTATGTGTGACACAGACTGGGAAAAGAAATGAGAAGAAAAACAAAACTTAAATATTGACAATTTTATTTTATCCCAACCTAACAGATTCCCAGTGTAGTGCCCTAAGATGATCAGTCAACATTGTGTAGTTGTAAGCTGGTTCTGTGGTTGCAAAGGCAAATTAATTCAAAATGTCAAGTGAAATGTCAAATAAAGTGGCTTTGGGTACCAGTTCAGCTGGGACCAAATCCTCCAATGTTTGTCACTGGAGTAGATATTAAACTGGAGAGAGAAGCTAATAGAGAACCACCTCTCTGTTTATATTTTTAAAAAGTGCCATAAAGTATTTTCTGTTGTTACCTTCAATTATCCCAAAATTAATAAAACTTATATGAGACTATATTAAGGTAATAGCATATGTAGTATACTACAGCCACTACATTTAAAATACATTCTGTTTTGGCCTAACTCAGAACAATTATGAGTTTTCTTAAAATCTGGAACTGTAGGAGCTATATTTTACATTCAACTTCCTGGAAAAAGAAACGAATATGCCTATGATGAAATTGTAAAGGCAAACCTGAGCTCTGTTAGTAATAATGTTTGAAAAGAAAAGCACTATTAGGTCTCCTGCCAGAAGATCCTAATCAAGAACTATTTTAATGTTATGCTTTTGGTAACAAGGACAAGGCTGCAGATACTGGACTACCTTCACTTCATTAGAAGCTTCTAATTGAAAGAATGTGTCTAGAGTTAGTACAAAGATTCTAATTGTCTGAACTTCTTTCAGCTTGTAAAGAAGTTTATTCTGCTAGTGATCCCTAGGTAAGTTGTTTCATCATCGACAGTTTTAATAGATGTATATGGTACTCTGAGCTAACCACAAGGTGTAGTTTACTTGGAAAGAACTTGAATAAATCTAGTTAAATGCACTTTAAACTTATATACCAGGCTCAGTGAGAGATTAGTCAGAAACAACGGCCACATGTTGACTCAGCAGGCAGAAGGGCCTGCTACCAAGCCCAACAACCTGAGTTCAGTCCCCAGAAACCACTCTGTAAATTAGGAGAAGTGATGATGGCAAATTGTCTTCCTACTACAATACATGTGTTGTGGCATTCATCTGGAAAACAGATACACATATATATATATATATATATATATATATATGCAAGTGATGTGGGATTCCCCTCTGTATGCTGTGAATACCATTGGTCAATAAAGAAACTGTCTTGGGCCTGTGCAGGGTACAGATGTAGGTGGGGAAAACTAACCTGAATAGTGGGAGAAAGGAGGCAGAGTGAGAGAGAAGTCATGTATCCCCACTGAAGACAGATGCCAGAACTTTATCCAGGAAGCCTCAGCCACATGGAAATACAGAGATTAATAGAAATGGGTTAAATTAATATGTAAGAGTTTGCTGTAGGAATCTAGAGCTAATGGGCCAAGCAGTGATTTAAATAATATAGTTTCTTTGTGATCATTGGGGGCTGAGAAGCTGGGAACAAACAAGTTGCCCTCTCCCAACAACAAATTGGTACTCAATGTGGGGCATGAACCCACGAACCTGAGATTAAGAGTCTCATGCTCATCCAATTGGCACAACAATGTGGTGGACTAAATGCATGTAAAACCTGAGAAAGCTTAAAAATTGACACGAAAGTATGGAGTTAAGCATGATTTGTTAGCAGCATTTTCTTGGGTGGGCTCTCTTTGTTAGAAGCAAGGAGAGTCTTGGCTCCTTTAAGGGAGGTTTTCCTGATTTAACAGGAGCAGAAAAAAAATGTTGCGGTTTTGAAATGCCAGCTTTCTGGGCCATACTGCTAGCATGACCTCTGGCTCTTTCAGGAGGCTCAGCATTTAAATGGGGTTTATGAGTAGAGGGCTACAACTTGCTTACTGGCAACATAGACTTGCTGTGTGCCTAAAAATGGGTCTGTGAGCATGAGCTAAATAGGCCTCCATTCTGCCATGCTGGACTGCGCGGGGAAGCAGGCAGTGCTGTATTTCTCCTAGCATTGGTGCTGCTTCAGTTCATAAGAAAGAATTAACATTTTAAGAAGTGCTCTTGGATAGTAAAGAATTACAGAAAGACAATAAAGACAGATTCAGAAGTAAAAGACCTCTAAATGAGTTACTGTGTTGAATAAATGTATGTAGGCTTTGGATAGAAAAGAAAAAGGATATGGACAGTTATAAAAAAGTAATTGGTTTAAAAAATATAAAGTCTTTAAAGAGACAGAGTAGATTAAAAGAAGTAAAGACAGAATAAGCCATGTAAAGATGGAATATACACAGAGAGTCTGGATTATTTATATTATTGTGTTTTCTTTGATTTTTTTTACTGCAGAGAGACATTTAATTCTGGGAACTGCTAAGCTAAGCCAACATATATACTTTAAAGGTATTTTGTCTTCAAAATATAGATCTAAGGATATTTTGCTTTGGAAAAGAGATTCTTCCTTTGTTTTCATAGAAGATGAAAACCTGTGGAATCCTTTTAAACTAATGTGGTTCGATGGACCAAGAACCGTAAAAGGTCACCTTGAACACCCCCCAAAAATTTACTTTGCCCAATAAAAGGCAGGAAGCAGTTTGGAGAGAACTACTCTCATATATCTAAATATTGTTTATAATGTTTGTTTAGATTTACAGGGGTATATTCCATAGAGATTTGCATTGGTATAGATCTTGGTGTATTGATGCAAATTTAAGGTAAATTTTATTATATTGTGTATATGTAAACTTTTGCTCTTGATTAATGTGTTGTTTGTGCAGCTCATTTACAAATGTAATGTATAATTAAAAATACAGGTTAATAGATAATCATCTTTAATAGTAGCTCTAGTCATGATAGATTTTCTAGATATATAGAGAGATAAATTTCAGTTGGATAGGCACTCATCAAACCTTTCAAAGACTAAAGAATATGGCATTTAAAATGTTTTAAGAACTTAGAACATTTTATGACATTGAGCTACATCTGCTCCTAGAAGCACCAATCTACTTCAAGAGGAGGATAGACATCGAAGAGTCCCCTTATGAGTTGGTTAGCCATTTGTGCAAGAAACTGCTCTTGCCTGGACTGCTTGTTGAACTGGACATGCAGGACCTGCAGAGAAATGACTGCTGAAGTTGCCTAAAGGTAAGATGATCCTTCAGGGTTTCTGCTTCATAAAAGTGTCTGCTAGACATTCTGCAGGACACAGAAAACAATGACTGACAAACTGCTAATATAGGCAGAAATGTCTTTGAAATTTCCTGCTTCATGGAAAAGTCTGCCAGATACTATGGGCCAGTAAGCTGAAGATGGATGCCCCAATGGTACAGAAGAACTTTGGGTGAGTGTCCGTCCAGGCAGTGAGATGTCTCTGTCAGTTATAGAGTTTTTGAAGTTGCTTACAATAAACTTGTTGATTACTTAGGTAATATTACATCCTTCTGGAATCTTTGAGAGATTTAAAGAATTTATACTGACAGTTATAGTTTTCCTTAGTTATGATAAAAGATAAAGTAGATATAAATGTTGTAACTATAATTATTACTTGATATCTGTTTTGTTACATGTAATTTTACTAATTAAAGTTAAAACCTTCCTTTTTATTGAAACAGAAAAGGGGAAGTGATGTAAGATTCCCTTCTGTGTGCTGTGAATACCATTGGTTAATAAAGAAACTGTCTTGGGCCTGTGCAAGGACTAGACATAGGTAGGAAAAAACTGAGTTGAATGCTTGGAGAAAGGAGGCTGAGTGAGAGAGAAGCAAGCCATATAGCCCTGCTGGAGACAGATGCTGGAACTTTAGCTGGTAAGCCATAGTCACATGACAATACACAGATTAATAGAAATGGGTTAAATTAATATGTAAGAGTTAGCCTGTAGGGAGCCAAAACTAATTGGCCAAGCAGTGATTTAAATAATATAGTTTCTGTGTGATCATTTCGGGGCTGTGCAGCTTGAAGCCAACAAGCAGCCTTCTCCCAAAAATATGCAAATACACAAAGCACACAAATAACAAAAAGTAATTTAAAAATAAGACTAGTTCTGAATCATGAAGTCTTCTGACTAGACATGTGATTTCCATTAAAAATATGTATACCCTGTGATGTCATTTGTTCTGAGACCCTCACAGATAAAAATGTATATAACATTATCAAATCTTAAATGTTTATCCTCCACCACTTGTACCCATAACCTCCAACACTTGTATCCTTTTCTTATGTGAGAGACCCATTGTTGGTGCTTTATTAAAAGAATAGAAAATGAACTCAGGTAT
This sequence comes from Dicrostonyx torquatus, assembly GCA_028555095.1. NCBI lineage: Eukaryota > Metazoa > Chordata > Mammalia > Rodentia > Cricetidae > Dicrostonyx > Dicrostonyx torquatus. Next base: position 4,546,232 of record JAQHUG010000086.1, on the reverse strand, counting down.
ATCCTCACATGATTTTTTAAAATCAATAATCAGAACTAGCTCCATACCCAAAATAAAAATCAAAACTACATTCATTCTCATAAATATCTGGTGTATTTCATTGTGACTGTTGGAATAAAGGGTGAGATCGTTGCTCATAAAAGCAACATCAACACAAAAGACAATATTTTGGTTAATTCCTCTTTCAAACTGGAGGTTCCATGTGCCAACATATATTTCCTACTTTCTCAGGCCCATTCATGTGTTCCCTTTTCGCACAACGAAGACCTATAAAACTCAGCTCCACATTGCCTTCCTGATTATGTATTTATTAATTTTTGGACAAACTATGTTGTGCCACAGTTTACCACCAGAACCATGTTTTCTCTCATTTCTAGTTATAGTTTTAATACTCATTTATTCTTTACCATGGACAGACTATTACATGAAGCAAAATCAACAACATGGCTGGAAAAAAAGACTAGAGTAAAACCCTTTGTCAGAATGCTTTCTAATTTCCACAGAAGATAAATTAAAAGATTCTCTTCTACAATAGAAAAATAGTCACAAATAGAGTCCTGGAGGTAATTTTTTTTTTGTTCATAGTTATGAGGATTGTCTATAACATATCTTACTTGTTGCAGCTAGGCCCTGCCACCGTTGTGCTTTGTTGAACTCACAAGTATGTTTTAACTTAGAAATTTCCTGTGACTTTTCTGGTTCTTCTCTTTTGCTAAGCTTTGTTTCCCTGGCAGTAATTAGAACCACCTGCCACTGCAGTAGCCACTGTTGCTGCTGGAACCACCATAGCTGCCTTCCTACAGTGACAAAGGAAAGTTTTGGCCTCCACCATCATAACAGCTAGAGCTTCTACCTCCAAAGTTTTCTCCCTTCATTGATCCAAAATATGAAAATGGTTTGTTATAATTGTCAAAATCCTTGTAGTCTCCACCATCTCCAAAATTGCTTCCATTTATTACCAAGTCCATTTTAGGCATCCCAACTGGCATCATGTCTCTCTTAGAGTTTCTATCACTGTTAAAAAAACAAAAACAAGACCAAGGCAACTGTGTAAAAGAAAACATTTAGTTTGGGTGGCTTATAGTTTCAAAGATTTAGTTCATTATCATCCTGGTGGTACATGGTGCCACGTAGGTAGACAGGGCTGGAGAAGGAACTTTTCTACATGTTGATCTACAGGCAACAGGAATTGAAATGTGTCGCTGGACATACCTTGAACCTCAAAGATCTCAAGGTCCAGGCTAGAGTCCATACTTCCTCTAATAAGGCCATACCTACTATAACAAGGTAACACCTCCTAACAGTGCTATTTACTCTGGGGATGATTTTCTTTCAAACTACTACAATGTTCATTAACACCCCAGCTGCCACTGAAGCTACAATAACAACTGAAGTTTTCTCAAGGTTCCAATGTGCCATTGGCTCCGTAGTTACTATCATCACTCCCCAACACCATACTTTCTGGAACCTTTTCCACGTTTTAGGCTGGATGAAGTGTGAGCTACCACTTGCTTTAACAACACTTTAATTAATTCATAGTTGTGGCCATTCATAGTATGGTATTTATGAATAACAATCTAAGTCACAGAATCATGGTCTTCAAATTTGACAAAAACAAAGCCCCTCTTTTTTGCACTGCTTCTAACAAACATAATTTCAATCACTTCAATTTTCCCAGACTGTTCAAAATAATGTTTTATGTGATGTTATTCAGTGTGTTTTTAAATGCTACCAACAAAGATCTTTTTGAAAGTTAAATGGGTACCTAATCCCTTATAATCTTCTCTTCTGTAAGAGACACAGGTCTCTTATGATCTAAAACTCTTCCATTCACCTTGGGTGATCTTGTATTTATAGAGGCATCTACTTCATCCACAGAGACATACATGACATACTCAAGGCCTCTGCATCACTTTGTATTGAGATCTCTTATTACCCCACAGACAGTGAGTGTCCCCTACCTCTCAGAAATACTCAAAATTTTGCCCATTAATTCAAAGCTTGTTCCTCTGATAAAGAGTTTCTGCATTTCTTCTGACTCCTTGGGCGACATTCACTTAAACATAACAGCAGGGAGATAAGAACCTTCAGTGATGCTTCCTCGGCCACAGAAATGAGTGTGCCAATGAAGGTATCTCCCTTTCTGGTGATTGATCAGGAAATTATGCACTAGAAAGTTTCTGGTTGCTTCCCATTCATAGACGCACATGGGAACCAGCTCATCCTTGAGGGTGTGTACTATCATTTCATCTCAATTTCCATGCATCCCTCATAGAGGAAAAGCCTAAGATATTAGAATCACTTCCTGGATGTGATAGTAAAGACCCATATTCCCAACTAATTTTAAGGCTAAGGCAGAAAGATCCCAACATCAGGGACAACCTAGTCAATATAGTGAAAATCCGTTTCAAACGAAAATGGAAAAGAGGACAGGAAGAATTTCAGTGGTAAAGCGATTATCTTGCATGTCAAAGCTATAATTTTATACTCCAATATGAGAGCAAAAAAAACCTCTTATCACATGGGTTGAGAACTGACAAGAAAATCAACACAGAGCTGACTTTAATGGCCTACACATTAGATAAAGCCTGAATCTTAGTATGGTTTCTCTATAAATCAACATTTCTAGTACTTCTTTAGGAGTATGTTCAAGGATGCTTTTTCCGTAAGAAAATGCTACAGTCACCAAAATTTACTTTTGGTAGGATAGGAGTTTCGCCCTAGACAGAAGATGTATCATCCCTCAATGATGAGATGTCTTTTCTGTCCATCTTGTAAATCCCACAAACTCCTAGCTTTCACATCATGAAAGGAATGGGACATTCCTGATTAAAACTGGAAGAAATAGGGCTAAGTGATGATAAGCATGAGAAAATTTCATTCTGCTTTCTTTCCCTTTTTATTTTTACCTGACAATGTCAGGGTGATCTTAACTTTGAATGTTTTAAATAGTTCTGAATACATTCTCAAATACTCAGCTACTGGTGTTAAGAGAGACTTCAGGTGATGGGGGAAATTTTCTCTTTCTTCATGGTTTTGGGAGGATTCCCTTGACAAATGACAATTTCATTATGCAAGAACTAAGAAAAAGGTCATTTGTTTAGGTTAATTTTGAAAAGTGAGTATAGCCCAAAGTCTTTTTTAATAGCACAAAGGAGGGACAAGGGAAGTCATCAGATGAAGGTGAAAAAGTTGTCATGTGTGTATGTTTCCTCATATGTGTGTATACATGCTACGGACAGTCTCTGGTTGTGGTGTTCTCAACCCCCACTCACCTACCTACAGAAACCTGCTAGGAATTCAAATGTTTTCATATACTTAATTTATCTCTCCTTATAATAAACTGGCATAGGATTCCTTCCATACGCAAAGATTATGTTTTAATTGGACTCAAATTAGATTTGTGCATGAATATATTTAAAAGCTCCTAGGTGATTCTAATGCTTAGACACCATTGAGAAAACATGCCTGTTGCCTCAGCTCAACTCTGTCTTTTGCTGATACCATAAATAGCAACACTCTTAATTCAGCAGCTAAAGATGTGATATTTGTTTTTCTTAAACTGTTTACTTAAAAGTGATTGGCACTTGTCTCTGTCAAGTAGTACTGGGGCTATTCTTATTTCTTCTTTTTTTTTTTTTTTTTGGTTTTTCGAGACAGGGTTTCTCTGTGGCTTTGGAGCCTGTCCTGGAACTAGCTCTTGTAGACCAGGCTGGCCTCGAACTCACAGAGATCTGCCT
>JAQHUG010000086.1:4523243-4540302 GCA_028555095.1 Dicrostonyx torquatus | reverse complement strand
CATTCTTAAACTCCATCAAAGACTCCAGAAGGATATAATATTACCTAAATAAACAAGAAGTAAGCAACTTCCAAAACTCTGCAAGTGACAGAGACATCTCGCTGCCTGTACAGTCACCCAAATTCTTTTATACTGTTGGGGTATCCATCTTCAGTCTACAGGCCCATAGCATCCAGCAGACATTTCCATAAAGCAGGGAAATTCAAAGACAGTTTAGTCACTTTCTTTTGTTTCCTGCAGAATGTCTTGAATACTCTTTTATGAAGCAGGAACCCTTAAGGATCATCTCACCTTGTAAGCAAGTTCAGCAGTCCTCTTTCTGTGGGTTCTTTGTGTCCATTTAAGCAGTCCAGGCAAGAGCAGTTTCTTGCCCAAATGACTAGCAAACTTCATAAGAAGCCTCTTCGATGCCCATCTTCCTCAGGAAGTAGCTTGGTGCTCTCAGGAGCAGACTTGTCTCATTGTCATGCAAAGGCCTAAGTTATTAAAACATTAAATGCCATGTTCTGTGTCTTTGAAAGAGATGAAGAATGCCTATCTAAAATATATCTATGCATATTTAGAAAATCTAACTAACATGACTACAAACTTGATTATTATAGACGATTATCCATTAACAATCTATATTTCCTAACTATACATTACATTTTTATTGAACTACACAATCACAATACCTTAATCAAGATCAGAAATATACATATAAAAAGATTGACCTTAAACTTATATCAATAAATCAAAATTTATATCAATGTAAATTATTTGTATCTATATCATCTCCCTCTTTAAATGTAAAAAAAAACATTTATAAACAATATTTGGGAATATGGATGTAGTTATTTCTCTCCAAACTGCTTCCTGCTGTATGGGGGCATTGTTAATTAGGTCTTTAATGGTATAACCTGTGTGGTAGGTACATCTCAATCATCAGTTGAGTGAAGTAATTTTCTGAAGGTGTTCATGGTGATCTTTCAGGAGGGCATGGTCTATCATACCAGATTGGTATAGGAGAAATCCACAGGTTCTCATCCTCTATGAAAACAAAAGAACCACCTTTCCAAAGCATCATATCCTTATATCCATATTTGGAAGTCATAAAACCTTTAAAACATATATGGTGGTTTAGCTTGGCAGCCCATACAATGAGATGTCTCTCTGCACTTAGCTCCTTCACAGTAAAAAATATTAAAGAAACACAATAAAATGCATAATCCAGAAAATATGTGAATTTTCCTTGTCTACATGGCTTATTATTTTTTTATTTATAACTATCTGTAGTCTGACTCTTTAAAGACTTTGCCCTTTCTAAAGGCATTAACTTTATTTTAAGCATTAACTTTATTCTCTTTTTCTTCTCTCTACCAAGCCTACATAATTTATCTAGCAGTATGACCCATTTAGCAGTCTCTTATGTCTGAATCTGCCCTATTGTGAATCTGTGATTCTTTAATGTATAGGAGCAGTTCTTAAAATGTTAAGTATGTCTTAAAAACTTTAGTTTGCGCCAAGTAAGGGTAATTACAGTACTGCCTGTTTCCTGCCCAGTCTAAACCTTAAGTGCACTGTTATTACGGTAATTATGATCCCACCTGAGATTAGCAAGCACAGTTTAGCATGGCAGAACCACTTTAAAAACAAACAAACAAAAAAACCCACTTTTTTTTGTTTTAGAGCCAGTTGGTTCCCGTGAGCCGCAGTTCCAGGCACACAACGCACACAACAAGTACACATTGTCATATAGCAAGCAAGTCGTAGCATTTTACTCACAAACCCCTTTCAAAAGCTCTGTTAGGAGCCAGAGGTCATGCTGGCAGCACAGCCCAGAAATGGGTCTTTCAAAAACACCAGTTTCTTTCAAAAACACCTGATCCCGCCACCTACACAGGCAGGAAGAACCGAGCCACAGTCATGGTCACAGCTGTTTTACTCCCAACCCCGAGTGGGCACACAAACATCCAAGCCCACAAATGCTCCATAGCCGGAGTTTGTACTGGCAGCATGGCCTAAGAAGCCTTGTTTTAAAATGCACAGCTTTGTTTCTGCTGCTTTTGCTGAATCAGGAAATCTCTCTGTGGCATACCATCTACAAACAATTTGCAAAAAGCTGTGTTAAATTTTTTTTTCTCCTCTTTAAGCCCTCACAGGTTTTTAAGTGGATTAGCCAACCACATTGGAGCGCCAAACTGTAGTAGGAGGCTAGCAGGCCATGTTCCCAGCACCTTAGGAGTGTGAGCCCTTTGTCCAGCCCGGCTCCTGGCCACCGGGCTAGCTTACATTTTAAATACCCACACAAAAATTATATTAATTTAATTACTGCCTGGCCCATTATCTCTAGCTTTTTCTTGGCTAAATTTCACATCTTATTTCAACCCATTTTTAATAGTCTGTAAGTCACCACGAGGTAGTGGGCTTAGCAGGAAGATTCAGCATGTCTGACCCTGGCAGCTTCATAGCATCTCTCTCTGAGCCAATCTTCTTCCCAGCATACTGTTCTCTTTTCCCTGCCTATCTAAGTCCTGCCCTATTAAAAGGCCAAGGCAGCTTCTTTATTAACCAATGAAAGCAACACAAAATACAGGAGAACCCTCCTACGCCATGATAGAGTTCAAGCAAATTAAAAGTACAATTCTTGTGTGTGCATGTGGTTAACAAATTGAGAAACCAAAAACTGGTCTCTCTCATGTCAGAGGAAGTGCTTTTCTATCACCTCCTGCTTCTGTGAATAGACCTATGGTGTGATCATTTTTATGACAAAATTTGTGGACAATGAAACTCATTTATCTATAAACAATTATGCAATATACATATTTACACACACATAGATATATACACAGTAATATTTCTATGCATACTTATCAGGTCTGACTAATTAAAAACCCAAGCACTAGTTTTTGTCAATCATGTAGATACATGCACAACAATCATAAGCTAAACATTTGGGTACCCAATAAGCTGGTCAAGTGGACACATAAGATAATGCACCACAACTCTTATTTTTGGTTCACAGTAAAAGGGACTTGCTAAATCACTTAAACTGTGCAATCATCAGTAAAATGGGAATCAGTAACCATTCCATGCAGGGTTGTTCTGTGGATTAATAGTCCTGTTGTCTACAACAGGACTTTCTCTGTATGAGTTATATTGGTCCTTAAACTGGTTCCTATCACATAAATGCTGCTTCATCTGTGAAAGGGAAATAATCTTTGTCACATCTACACATTCTCAGAAATCATAAATATAAAGTAATAAAGAATGATGCATCCTGGGAAAGGCTATCAATAAACAGTGTTCAGTTCTCTAGTTTACCTCTGTAGGGTCTATAAACATGACAGATACATTCCTAGAATACAAACAATTAAATATACACATATATAAATACATATACATACAGAGAATATTTACTGTAGAAATTATATTAGGATTCAGTGTTTTTTGAAGTATTGCTTTGATATCCATATAATAATTTATTATACAGCAGTTGTATTTATGAGCAAAATACTATTTCTTACTCTATGCCTTTTTGCCCATATTATGGTACTCATATACCGCAGCTATGGGAATTTTGGTCCATAAATTCAACTGACTTGGGAAAATACATTTGTTACTTAAACAGTATAATACACAACTATCTTCACACATGAACTCATATAACACATACTGCTAGGTTTAAAAGTAATGTGAGTTCAGGAATACAGAAAGAGACTATCTGATTGGTCTCTACAGCTCCTTTCTGATGTTTGACCTCAACTGGAGATGATTCTAGTTAAACACTGTCTTAAGTTGTTGGCAGAATTAATGTGCTAACAATGATGGGAATGAAAACTCTTGTTGTTCACTTATTGCTTCTTGAAGGTCTTGTTCAGACCCTTAAGGTCTTCTGCACTCTTCTGCTGCACAGTTCTGACCAGAAACTGCTCAAAATCAGGCAGGCAGTTCACTTCTTCAGTAACATCAGCAGAGAAATTCAGGTGAAGGTTATCCTGTACGCATGTTAACAGTGTCAAAAACTTAAACAATAACATGATTTGCTGTGCAATATTAAATTAAGCTAGGGATACTCCATTCCTTTTGCTGTGTTCTGTGGCCTGGAAAATTTCAGTTTCTCCTGACACTGAAGGAGGGGAGTATTGAGGAACTGTGAATATCATACTTCAAGGGTAAGGACATGAATGTTCATATTTTATTGATAGATATAATTGAGACTATAAACAACTATTTATAAGATGTTGATTGAACTCTGTTAAACCATTATAAATTAAGAAATATATTTTTCTGTAACTATTTAGCAATCAACCCCTCCCAAAAAAAGATACTTACTAACTTGCTAGGTTAGTTGGAAGAAATCATCCTTTACCATGCACAAAATCTCTTTAAGTTAATGCTTAAAAATATGAGTTTATGTACACATTTATATATTTGGTTTGGGAAATTTTAAAACCTTCTAATGGTGGAAATTCTTTCAGTGTCTAAATTGGTAGTGGTTCAAGATCTGTGATCCCATCATGTAAAGTTTCAAAATGGACTTCAACCCTATCACATATGTTTCATGGAAAAATCACTTTAACTATAGGAAAATCGAATATTTGTTCCTCCTTTTAAAAATTTGAGTCTTTGTAGATGGATGCAGTCAATAAATATTCTTACAGTAGTGTTACAGGGAGCAGAGGCCACTTCTTGGTTCCCAGCTGCTTAGCCCCAAAGTAATCAAACAGAAACTGTATTAATCAAAACACTGCTTGGCCCATTAGCTCTAGCTTCTTATTGACTAACTCTTACATATTTATTTTAACCCATTTCTATTAATCTGGTTACAGTGTGTGGCAGTAGCTTATCGGCAAAGTTTTGACATGTCTGACTCTGGCCCTGGCTCCATGGTATCTATCCAACTCTGCCTCCTGTCTCCCAGCATGCCATTATGTTTTCCCCACCTACCTAAGTTCTGCCCTACCAACAGGCCAAGTCAGTTTCTTTATTCATTATTGGTAATCACAGCATACAGAGGGAAATCCTATATCATCTTCTCTTTTCTGTTTAAATAAAAAAGGAAGATTTTAACTTTAACATAGTAAATTACATATAACAAGCAGGTATCAAGTAAGAATTATAGTACAACATTTATATCTATTTTATCTTTTATCATAACTTAAGAAAACTATAATTATAACTACATATTCTTCAACTCCATCAAAGTCTCCAGAAGGATATAATATTACCTAAGTCAACAGTAAATTCATTGTAAGCAACTTCCAAAACTCTAAAATTGACAGAGACATTCTTCTGTACCATTGGGGCATCCATTCTTCAGCCCACAGGCCCATAGTATCCAACAGACTTTTCTATAAAGCAGGAAATCTCAAAGACAGTTCTGCCTGTATTGACAGTTTGTCAGTAACTTTCTTCTGTGTTTTGCAACCTGTCTGACGGATCTTTTCACAAAGCAAGAACACCAAAGGTTCTTAGGTGAATGTCTCACCATTTTTAAGGCAGTTTCAGCAGTCATCTCTCTGTGGGTTCTGCATGTCTACTTCATCAAGCAGTCTGGTGGGGCAAGAGCAATTTTTTTTTTGCCCAAATGGTTAAACCAACTCCATAAGGAGCTTCCTTGATGGCCATCATCCTCCTGAAGTAGATTGGTGCTGCCAGGATAGATGTGTCTCTGTGTCCTGAATAGTCCTAAGTTTTTTAAACATTTTAAATGTCATATTCTGATGGTCTCTGGAAGATTTGAAGAATACCTATGCAACTGAAATATATCTCTATATATCTAGAAAACCTAAATAACATGACAAGCTTGACTATTATAAACAATTATCTATTAACATATATTACATTTTTAAATGAGCTGCCAAATACAATACCATAATCATGAGAAGAAATATACATAAAACAAAATTGATCTAAAATTTGTATCACTAGACCAAGATCCATACCATTGCAAATCTCTATAGCCTATCCCCCTTTAAATGTTAGCAATATTTGGGAATATGGCTGTAGTTCTTCTCCAAACTGCTTCCTACTGTTTACTGGGCAAAGTAATTTTTGAGGGTTTTCAAGGTGAATTTTCAGGTGGTCTTGTTACATCAAACCAAATTAGTCTAGGATGATTCCACAGGTTCTTTTCCTCTATGGAAACAAAAGAAGAACCTCTTTTCCAAAGCAACATATATTAGGCTCAAATTCTGAAGTCAAGAACCTTTATAATACACATGCTGGTGTAGCTTAGCAGTCCATACAATGAAATGTCTCTCTGTACTTTTCTCCATCACAATCAAAAAATTCAAAGAAGACACAATAATATATATAATCCAGACTCTCTATGTATATTGCATCCTTATGTGGCTTTTTTATTTTTACTCTGTCTCTTAAAGACTTTGTTCTTTTTGTCTTTTTAATCCATTTATTGCTTTTTATAACTTTCTGAACTCTTTCTCTTCTCTTTCCCAAGCCTACATATATTTATTCAAACTGTGACTCATTTAGATTTCTTGTATGTCTGAATAATTCTTACTGTCTAGGAGAGCTTCTTAAATGCTAAGTTCTTCCTTAAAATATAAGCTACACTATTACTAGGGTGTATATGGCCTACCTGCTTGTTCTGCCCAGTCTGATATGGAAGAGGAAGTCTGTTCAGTGCCTCTGAGCCACACACACTACCCCAGTTCCAAGTACGTACCATGGGTCCATGTTGAGACATTAATCAGTTTGTAACACGCTGCTTACAAACCCCATTTAAATGTTTGGCCTCCTGGAAGAGCGAGCTGTCATGCTGACAGCATAGCCCAAAAGCCGGCATTTCAAAATGGCACAGCTTTATTTCTGCTATTGCTGAATCAGGAAAAGCTCTCTTAAAGGAGCAATGCCTCTGCTTGTTTCTAGAAAACAGAGCCCACCCAAGAAAATGCCACTACCAAACCATGCTTAACTCTATTCTTTTGTGTCTAGGATTCCTTTTTAAGATTTCATATGTTTTTCATGGATTTAGTCTGCCAGGTTGGCATGCCAATTTGTTGCAGGGAGTCAGGGCCGCTTGTTGGTTGTTGGCCTCTTAGCCCCAAAATAACCACACAGAAACTGTATTAATTAAAACACTACTTGCCCATTAGCTCTAGCTTCTTATTGGCTAACTCTTACATATTAAGTTAACCCATCTCCATTAATCTCTGCATCACCATGAGTTTGTGGCCTACCACCAAATTTTCAACACATCTATCTCCAGCAGCAACTCCATGGCTTCTCCCTGACTCTGCCTTCTTTCTCCCAGCATACCATTTAGTTTTCCCCACCTACCTAAGTTTTGCCCTATGAACAGGTCAAGGTAGTTTTTATATTCATTAATGGTAATCACAGCATACAGAGGGAAATTTCACATCACGGTAGACTATAATTTCTCAGAGATGCTCATCACCAAAGGATGAAATGACAGTTTTCCTGGGGTAGGAGTGAATATATGTATGCATTTTTACATTTTTCTCTGTATCCTCGATGGTTTGAATTTTGCTCAATGAATTTATTGTGAAAAATTCCAAGAGAGTGAGCGTGTGGGTGGTGAAGCCTTTAATTCCAGCACCTGGAAGGCAGAGGCAGGTGAATCTCTGTGAGTTAAAAGACAGCATGGTCTACAAAAGCTAGTTCCAGGACAGTCTCCAAAGCTACAGAGAGATCCTGTCTTGAAAAACAAACAAACAAAAAATTCCGGGAGAATAATTATACTTAAATAATTATATTGTGAAGCATAGGATTGTTGAAAAAGTAGAAAACATATTCACAGCTCACTTTTTCTAACACTCATTGTATTACAGAATATGTTTCCTGGCACACACACACATGCACACACACACACACAAAGTGTTGCATACTAGTGATCAGTATTACTTACTGGCACACACAGGCTGCATTAATTTAGATTCAGAGCAATGCCAATAGGGCAATGTCTGGCATGATCTTTGGGAGCTTCTTGTTGCCAAGTTAAGTATGTCCACAGATATCTGAATCTAAGTCCTGAAGCAATTAGTAGGATCATATAAGTGGAGAAAGAGAGGTGGGGGGGATGTTCCTTTTCATGGGAACATACTAAGGGAGAGTGTTGGCATGTAACAATCTGTGCATCCTGTTTGCTTTCTCTGTCTTCATTGCCTTAATTTGTTAGCAGTGACTGGAATATAAGTGGAACACATTTGGAAATAAGTAATAAAATTCATATATTGAATAAAACTGTATAATCACAAATTATGGCAGTGATCTGGACTGCTTTGAAAATCAAGAAATCTTCTAAAGAGGAACAATCAGGAGTCAGATATCTCAAGTATGATAAATCTATGATAAATCCACACTAAGAAAAGCTATGGATGATAAGATGGGATTATATGTGGATGGTAAAACCTTTAGAGATCAGTGTTTTGATTCTCCAGTTTCACATTCTAGAATTTTTGAAATTTTAAATAACACACAAACAAACACAAATGGATACAAACAAAGTCAAGAGACCCTCAATGTCGACAGTATAGAGATAGCATTATTTCTGTGTTCCTCTACATTTAGTGAGAAGAGAATAATAAAAAATAATGTCTTCATCATTTGGAAGAGCTCTAGAGCTAATTAATTTATAAAACACAAACAGTGCAGAGACTGCATATCAAATTATATTTCTAAATTTGTTTGAATGTTTTAATTATAACTTCAAAATGCCTTCAAATATTTATGTCCTTCCTGAAAGGTTAACTGTAATTTTAAATTTAAATGAAAATCACTTGGAGCACTGGAAGTCTTTTCATTGGTCTCAATTTGTGTAGATTCTGTTGACTAGAAAAATGGTGTTCTCTGCAAATAAATGGCCATTATCTTTTAATTAGAATTTCTTTGTTAATACCCATTAGTTAATGTCATCATATCCTCTGTCTGTCTTCAAATTAATGTTTCTGGTTGTTATGTGGTTGGTAAACTAGTTCATGTTTATTTAAGCATATATAAATAAAATTAATATAAGCTTTAGAAAGTGGACATTAAAATCTTCAATTTTAATATATATTAGAGATGGCATTTTACTAAGTGCCTAAGATGGACAGCAATGGCACATGCCTTTATTCTCATCACTGTGAAACAAGTAGGCAGATCTCTGAAGTCCAGGCCAGCCTAGTCTACAGAGCAAGTTGTAGGACCTCCAGAGCTACACAGAGAAACTGCGTCTCAAACACATGAATAAACAAATAAATAAATGAAGGAATGAATGAATAAATGAATAAAAATTTATAAATAAATGAGATAGATAGACAGATTAACTAGATACCTAGTATTTTTCATGTTTATAATTTATAATTTTCTGATAATGTGAATATTAACTGATGGGCAATGTGATTATGGATTGAGATAGATATGTTGATCTTAGTTTTGATATATATGTCTACACTCACATTTACTCATAACATCTTCATGAGATTTGAGTAACATTCCACACAATGTACACATTCAACATATGCATTAACCTATTTCATTATTTTTTTGGATACTAAACTTGCTCCTCGATGGTCACAAAATAAGACAGTGCATAACTCAAAAGAAATTCTGTACTCATTTTCAGTCAGTTTTCTCAGTAGTTCTATCAGCCAGAGGAGTGGATGCCTGAACTGAATCAACCAGTTCTTAGAATTAATTTATCTACATCACTTAACTTTTTGTTTATTATTGGCCAAATCTGAACATTAATTAAATTGGATACAATATCTGTGAAGGAAATTTATGCGTGTTCATGTGTGTTTAAGCCCACAGGTGAGTGTGTGTGGGCATGCATGCACAAATGCATGCTCTCTATGTGTAGCCATTGTTTTATTTGCCACATTATTGCCAATGAAGGGCTATATTTTAGTATGTATCGGTCATCTTTCCTTTATTTCAATATGTATTGATTTTATACTTGAATATATGTTGAATGCCTGCATAATTCTATCAGTATCCAGAAACGAATGGAACTAGAGTTGTAAATATTTGTAAGGAGCCTTATTGGTGCTAAGAACTGAGCCCAAGTCCTGAGCTAAATCAGCAATTACTTATCTTCTAAGCCATCTCTTTAATCTTACATTATTCCATTTTTATGAAAAAATATTGTGCATATGGATGAATTAAATTTAAAAAAATAGTTTATTATTTGTCAACTGAAGGGAAATTGAGTAATTTCTACTGTAGGACACTTATGCTGTTGCTGCTATACATATACATGCATATGCTTACTTAGTGTGAGCAAATGCTTTCATTTCCATTGGTACATGAGAGTAATTTCTGGGTCATAGGCAAATCTACATATAAAATTGAATACATTCCAAATGGGCTTTCAACTATAACATTTTTACATTGTACATATGAACTAGTACTCTTTGAAGATCCAAGTTACCCCACATCATTGTAAACAATTACTAGTAGTTTTCTTTTCAGTTCTGGTCATTTAGGTTTGTGTGAAGTTGACTGCCATTGTCATTTTGATTTGTATTTATCTGATGACCAATACTGCCAATAGGAGGACATTACTTTCTTTGATCAGTTTCATGAATTAGAAGGCATAACTTTTTTATTTATTTTCAGCATTGGTTAGTTATCTTTCTTATTGAGTTATAAAAGAACTCGTTATGTGTTCACATTTATCACCTATATAAGTTATAAAGTGTTTTCCTTCCCCTCTATATTGTCTTTTCTATTCTTGATGATAACCTTTTAAACAAATTTGTTTTAATGGAGGCAATTTATTTATTTCTTATAGGTGTAATTATTTTATTATTATGTGTATGTGCACACATGCACATGCAACACAAGTAGAGGTCTGAGAATCAAGTATCAAACTCATGTCAGCAGAATCAGTCATAGGCACTGTCTTTCATTAAGCCATCTCACCAGTCTTCTGATTATCTTTAATTGCTTAGGTATCACATATATCATATGGAAGAATGTTTTACCTAACTCATAATAAAAAGATTATTTTTATATTTACTTCTAAAAGAATTCTAGATATGGATTTTAAATTGATAATTCAGTATATTGTGCAAATATCTAACTATTTTTTACATGAGACTTCCTAATTGTTTAGCATTACATTCCATTTTATTAATTTGTTAACTTGTAAGAAACCGATTTAATGAAGAAGTTAATATATTTCTTTTCATTATGCTACTATAGAGTGATTTAGATTATAGATTTGAAATAACTTTGGAAATTTGAAAATAACAAAACAAGATTAATTTGTATACTTTGAATTATTTAGGCAGTCATTTTAAATTTAGTATCAATTTTTAACTTCTGCTAAAATGTTAGGTCATGATTTACAGGGATTTCCGAGATCGTGTGCCATAGCTTGCATATTTCCATCCAACAATAATATATCTGAATCCATGAATATAGACAGCCTTCCTAGGAACTGAAATATCAGTTTCTTTACATATTCTTCTGTGGTTTCAGTCTTATGGTTTCTATTGCTGTGAAGAGACACCATGGCCCTGGCTACTCTGATGAGGAAATTTATGTGGCCTGACTTACATTTCAGAGGTACAGTCCATTGTTATCAGAGTGAGATGTGGCAGCATACAGGCAGACATGGTGTTGGAAAAGGAAGTGAGAATTCTTCATCTTTGATCTGCAGGCAGCAGGAAGAGAACTGCGACACTGGGCATATCTTGAGCATAGGATACTTCAATGCTTGTCCCAACAGTGATGATCTTCCTCCATCAAGGTCATACCAACTCCAACAAGCCACACTTCTTAATAGTGTCACTTTCAACTGGTCCTCTTATGGGTCATCCAAACTGCCATTGTATCATGTTTAAAAATTTGCCTTTTGCATTTTTGTTACATTTAATTTTTTTGTTATTTTTAAGGCCATTGACTAAGACTTCTTACTTAATTTCATTTTGAACTTTTCATGGATAAAGTACAGAAGTGTATCTGTTTTCAAATATTTACCTTGTATTATAATATTTCATTGAATTTATCACCTCTAACAGTGCACCCTTCTGTGTGTGTGTGGGGGGGGCACATGCACACACACATGCTTGTAAATTCCTTGGGTATTTATTTCTTTGTTTTTTAAGCATAATATTTTTAATTATTTGTCGATTTCACATCATCCACCCCAATCTCATTCATTTACCAGTCCTTCGATATCCACCCTTTATCCTTTTAGTGACTCCCTAAGGAAAACTTAAAAGGGAAAATAAAAATACAAAATACAAACAAGTATATTGTTTAAACAAAAAGCAAAAAAAAATATTCGAAAACAAAACAAGCAAACAAAAAAAGCAAATAGACAAAAAAACATCAGCAAGAAAAATAAAACCCCCATATGCTCCTCAATCTTTCCCAACTCTCCATCACCAATTTGCTTCATTTGTCTTGGTGGTATTGGTAGCTACAGAGTGTCACATGTTACCTTTTATTAAAATAGGTTCACTTACAAATATTAATTTTGTAGCATGTTGTTAGTCAGATCAAGGCCTCTGGATTCTGGTGCACCATAATTGTTGGACCCTCACCAAATATCTCCTGTGAGATATCCTGCTGTCATGGAGACTTCAATTAGAGATCCACAGGGCCAGTTTCTTCACATGTCCTAACAGGTCACAGATGGGGTGAATGTTGGGAAAAGCAAACTCAATTACCTGAATGTGTTTCTGGGTTGTAGCTGATTTGGTCAGTTCAGGCTACTGAGACCAGCCCCAAGAGGTGTAGGATGGAGCCAGTTCTCCCTCATCCCTGGTGAGGGGTGGTGCATGCTTTCCTGATTACTGATATCCTGCTTTCCTATGAGAGATGGGACAGGTGAGGGTTGTGGCCAGCTCAACATGGCCCTCCTACTGCAACAGATGGTTCAACATATGCTTGTAGCAGGCCCCTGTGGTACTGGCAACAGACATCAACACAGACCACAGTTGTGACAAGCACACAAACCGGGACAGCAGCACCCGCTTGGGCCTGGTTGTCACAATGGTTAAAAGTGGCAGCTTCCAGGGCTCTCAGATGACAATGAGCCCAGCAATAGTTTGGTCCTAGGACCCCAACATGGCCCCAGATTTTGATCCAGATCTTGGGCTTAGCCTTTGGTAGTAACAGGAGTCACAGACATCAATGCAGACACTTCCTGCTGTGATGCAACAGATCCAGACATGGCCCTGACCCACAATCCAGATCCTAGCTTCACTGTGGCCCCAGATTGTGATGTTGGCTACCCTGCTCTGTATGACTCTGGCAGCAGCCTGCTCTCAGAGACCAACATAGCTTCAGGTATCAGTCCAGACACCAAGCATCTGCACAGACTTTGGAGGTAACAGGAATCACAGATATTGACTCAGTTCCTGGCTGTTGTACGGCCATGGACCCAGACATGATCCTAGGTAGCAGCTTGAAACAAAAAAATACCCTGGCCCTGGAAGTCAGTACAGGCCACTAACATTAGCCTGAACTCAGCTACTGTATGTTCTCAGACCTCAACAGGGCTACAGGTGGTAGCCCAGAATCCAGACATCCTTGGCTTTTGGTGGCAAGATGGGCAATGGATATCAAAACCCGGACATAGTCTTTGGCAGTGGCTCAGGTCTGGATATCATCATGGCACTCAGTGGAAGCACAGGCCTCTCAGATCAGCATTACCAGGCTGCAGGGTTGCCCTTAAACACCAACACAGCTCCCTGTGGTGGTTTCTACACGTACCTTGATGGCCACATGATCCGTGCATATTAACATGGACCCTGGCTGTGTAAGGTGAAAGACCTATAATGGCTCTGGCTGCAGCACAAGCACGGATGCCTCCATGGCCCATGGTGGCTGTGCATGCTACTCGGATCAGGAGGTTCCTGTAGTGGTATGACTCTCTGACACCACCATGACATGTGGCAGCCCAGACTCCACATCCTCAGGACCTTCAGTGGTAACAGGAGCCAAGGAAATCAACAATGATCATGGCTGTAGCAGGGCCACAGATCCAAACATGGTTCGTGACAGCAGTCAAGGACTTCCCACATCAGCCTCACCACCTTTGCCTCTTCACAGCTGCCTCTCATCATAGGACATGGCCCATTCTGCCTCTCTACTCTCTCCTATCTATGCCCCATCATACATTGGTTGACAATAATGGTGCCTGTTATCCTGTTGCCAGGTTGGTCTATGTTTTCTCCTTCCTGCTACATGTGAGCACCCCGGCAGGCATGTGAGTGTCCTTCTGTGAAATATTGACATCATTATTTAATGTTTTGCTTTGCCTTTTCGCTTAATTATGTTATCTAGCATTCAAACACTTTAAAAAATATTATTTGTATTTACTTTTAAAAGTTACTTTTGTTGATTATTTTTTGCATTTATTTTACATTCAGACTGCACTTATACCTCCCTCCTCTTCTCTTGCATCCTCCCTTCTCCTCTCTCCCCCCTCCACCTGTATTCCCATCCACTCCTCTGTTTCTGTTCTGAAAGAGGCAAACTTCCCATCAGCATCAGCAAAACCAAGGCATCAAATTGAGGTAGGACTAAGCTCCTCCTTTGTATTAAGGCTGGGCAAGTCAACATTGTATGGGGAATAGTTTTCCAAAAGCCAGTTCACATATTTAGGGACAGGTCCTGATCCCACTGCTAGGAGTCCCAAGAATAGACCAAGCTATGCAACTGTTACACATATGTAGAGGTCCTAGATCAGTACCATGCAGGTTCCCTAGTTGTTGGCCAAGAGTCTGTAAGCTCTTATGAGCCAAGGTCACTTGTTTCTACGTGTTCCTTTGTTATGGCCTTGACTGGTTCTAACAATCCTTTCTCCCTCACTTCCACAGGACTCCCGGAGTTTGGCCTAGAGTTTGGCTGTGGATCTCGGCATTTATTTTCATAAATTAATGGGTGACAGCACTCTGATGACAATTAGGGTAATCACCATTCTGTTTATAGTAGATGCCCAGTTCAGACACTCTCTCCACTAATGCTAGGAGTCTTAGATCATTTATCTTTGTGGATTCCTGGGATTTCCCTTGCACCAGGTTTCTTCTTAACCCCCCCCCATGAATCCATTTTCCCCCTTTATTTTATCCTGCCCCAATCCATCCAACCACATCTTTCATGTTTCCCCACACTCCACCAACACTAGTTTACCCAGGAGATCTCTTCTATTTCTCCTTCCCATGGTAATCCATGCATACCTCTTTGGGCCCTCCTTGTTACATAGCCTCTCTGAGGCTATGGATTCCATCCTGGTTACACTTTATTTTACAACTAATATTCACTTATGAGTAAGTACATACTGTGCTTGTATTTCTGGGTCTGGTTTACCTCACTAAGGATGACTTTTTTATAGTTCCAATCTTTTGCCTGTAAAATTTCATGAAGTCATTGGTTTTTCTTACATCTGAATAATATTCCATTGTGCAAATGTAACACATTTTCTTTATCCAATGTTCAGCTGAGGAGCATCTAGGTTGTTTCCAGGTTCTGGCTATTACTAACAATGTTGCTATAAACTTAGTTGAGCAAGTGTCCTTATGGTATAATCTGGGTAGGATCATTTGAGTATTTGCCCAGAATTTTCTTTCTGGGTCTTCTTTCTGGAAAGAAAGCTAGGTCTTGCGGTAGATTGATTCACACATTTCTGAGAAGCTGTCATATTGGTTTTCAAAGTGACTGTAAAAGTTTGTATTTCTATCAATAGTACAGGAGTGTTTGCCTTACTCCACATCCTCTGCAACATAATCTCTCATTAGTGTTTTTGATCTTAGCCTTATTGACAGGTGTAAGATGGTATCACAGAGTTGTTTTGATTTGCATTTCCCTGATTGCTAAGGATGTTTGACAATTATTTAAATGTATCTCAGCCATTTGAGATTCTTCTATTGAGAATTCTGTTTAGATCAGTATCCCAAATTTTAATTGGATTATTTGGTATTTTATAGCTTAGTTTCATAAATTCCTTAATATTTTGGAGATCAGCACCCTGTCTAATATGAATTTGGTGAAGGTCTTTCCCCATCCTGTAGGCTGCCATTTTGTCTCATTGGTAACATCCTTTTCCTTATAGATAATTATGAGTTTCAGGAGGTCCCATTTATTAGTTGTCAATCTCAGTGTCTGTGCTACTGGTGTTGGCAATATGAAGTTGTCTCCTGTGCCAATGCATTAAAGTCTATTCCCCCACTTTCTTTTCTATGAGCTTCAGGATATCTCACTTCATGTTGAGGTGTTTATCCACATGGACTTAAGTTTTGTGCAGGGTGAAAGATATAGATTTATTTTCATTCTTCAACATACCAGCTTCGTGTTATACCAGTTATATAAGAACCATTTGTTGACAATTTTTTCTTTTTTATTGTATATTTGTAACTTCTTTGCCAAGTGTCTATAGGTGTGTGGATTTTGTCTGGGTCTTTGAATCATTGATCAGTGTGTCTGTTTTTATATTAATAACATGTCGTTTTTATTGATACAGCTCTGAAGTACAACTTGAAATCAAGGGTTGTGATACCTCCAGAGTTATGTATTTTATATAATTTTTAACCTATCCTAATTTTTTCATATAAAGTTGAATATTGTTCTTTGAATATTTGTAAAGAATTGTATTCAGTTCGGGCTCAAGGCCCTGCCTGGGTACTGGATTTTTTTCCCAGCCCAGCCCAGCTCCCCTTCCAGCTGCAGGGTCCTAGGACCTCACAAAGCAGCAGGCTCCAGGGCTACGGCTCTGGGGATCTGGGAGTGAGTTCAGGGAAGCAGGAGTTATTTGTGCCAAGGTGCTACCTCCACCAAGCCTGCGCTTTTGCCTCTGTGATCCTGGAGTATCAGGGGGCCCTGATCTAGTCCCAGCAGAAACATCTGGAGGGTCCTAGCAGAAACATCTGGAGGTCCCAGCAGAAACATCTAGAGGCCCCAGCGGAAACTTCTCGAGATCCCAGTGGAAACATCTGAAGGTCCCAGCAGAAACATCTGGAGGTCCCAGCTGAAACATCTGGAGGTTCCTGCTGAAACTTCTGGAGGGTCCAACAGAAACATCTGGAGGAACATTCTGGAGGAGCGAGCATCTACCAAGCTTGTGCTTTTGTCTACGGGGCCCTTGGCCAGCAAGTGG
>JAQHUG010000086.1:4480554-4514475 GCA_028555095.1 Dicrostonyx torquatus | reverse complement strand
TTTTGAAGGCAAGGAAATTTTCAAAACCATCTTACCCTGTCTTGGCAGGATTTGACAGTTTTGCTTATCCATTTCCAGCTTTTATGTATTTTGTCAGTAGTTGAGGTATGGGCAGTTCCTTGCCCAGAGGCCGGTTTTTTGTTGATTATATCAGAAAGTTGGTTTTAGTAATGTTTTCCTTTGAAAACATGCTCTGAGAAATAATTTCCATAATTGTTACAATCTACCACTTTTCTTTTTTCCTTTTCTTCCTCTCTGTTTTTATCCTCATTCATTTTATTCACTTTTATTATTATCAGTAAAGAATTAACATGGAAGTCATCATTTTTGAGACGTTATTCTGTGAATGTTAAAGGGTACTTAGATATTTTGCATCTAATATACAAGGGTATACCATGCCTTCTTGAGCCAAGTTAGTAAGAAGACTCAGGAGTAGTTGATCAACACACAATGTATTCCTTGTTTTCTTATTTTTTGTTGTGTTCTTTAGTGCTTTCTTGTTGTTTTGTTTTGCTTGAGTTTTTATTTTGTCTTTTTATTTTGTCACAGATTGAACATGAAGTTTCATGGTAGGGATGGGGCAGGATGAGGTAAAGTATAGGGAAGGGCACAGACTATGATCAAAATATATGAAAAAATAAAATTATAATAAAATAATAAATTTAGTACATACCTTGCTATAATCCAAAGCTTTCCTTTTACTCTCTCCAAATTTCTTTTGTTCAAATAATACAAAAATACTTGAATAATAGCTGTGCATTAAAATAAAAAGTTTATACTTGGGCAATGCTTAGTATATATCCATATACAACAATCTTCAAAATAAAGGTCAATGTTAAAATGATATATTTCCGCAAACACACTCTAAGTTATTATAGCCATTAAATCCATTTTTAAGCACAGAAACTGAGACACATAAATTTAATATTAAACTCAAAGTAGCCATTTTTCTGACTCTGAAGTCCACAGTGGTTACCCTTTCCTTTATGGTTTTCTGTGCATGTCCTCTGAAACTTGACAATTCCTACTTTCTTAACACAGCCCACCTGCTTCAACCAGGTGTTTCTCTGTCAGAACAAACTCTCCAAACTTCTATCCTTGACTCTTTTATAACAGTAACTCAGTACTCTCATTTCCCCAACTTACTACATCTTAATACATTCTGAGGGCTACATATACTCAGTTATATCACGATACCTGGAAATGTTCCAGATTATGTGGTTATTTATAGAAGAGAAGGTAAAACTAAAATACTATTATTTCACATCCAGAAATTGGGAGAGAGCAGATACAGGAATGTTAGAAAATCATAAAGTAACAAGAAAGACACCAAGTACATAAGTTTCATCCTAAGCTCTGTCACCCACTGGCTATGGGATGATGGACAAGCCAATTAATTTATCTGAACCTCAGTCTTCTCATTCATCCAAAGAAGCATTGAATTAGCAGTATATGTTTCCTGTCCTCTGAGACAATAAGCAACGGGCTTATTGAAAGCATCACCTTAGCTTGTGGAAGTGGCTCATGAGAACTTAATTGGGGAAGATGCTCAATTTTGTTCTGTGCCAGAATCAATTGCACCAGAAGGAAGAGGGCATGTAAACAGGGCCGACTGTCCTTATTTTCCTAACAAAATATCCCAAAGTGTGAGAATTCAGAGGCCTGAGCTCAGTTGGCAATCAATAAAACATGAATGCATCCTCTGAATGCCTTTCCCTAGCTCCCTTCAGGTTCCCTGTAATGAGTAGATAATGAGCTATAGACATAGCCAGGGGTGCCTGGGAGTTTCTTCTAACATCCAGTTTGTTAGAGGAACTTTTGCAGCTGAAAGGCAAAACATTTCAAGGGATCTTCTGCCAACTGTGTCACTCCCTAAGTATAATGCCACAATATTTTTTTTCCAGAGAGTATGGGTACCTAGGTACCTACAGGGGTCCTCCAACAGGTGTCATTCAGTTTACAAAAAAATTACACTCTGCCATTCATTGCCTCATTTTTTTTTATCAAATCATGAAAAAAATATTTTTTTAGCAAATCACAGATAAAGCTCCTGATTTCACTATTATACCCTAGTAGATCCCTGACATTATTTATTTTCCTGCTTCTTTGATGAATTTTGTAAAATAATTTCGCTTCCACTTTCTGTGCACAATGTGACTGAGGGATGGTCATAGCTTCTCATATATATATCCTTAAACAAACCATATGTGTGGGATGGCACAACAGCCTTCTGTGTCTTCTTAACACTAATAAGTGTGCATGTCTTTGAGAAAGAATCACAAGTGGAAAGCTGGAGCAGTGAATGAGCTCCTGAGGGAGTATGACCGCATTTGGTTAGTGGTAATTCCAGTGTTCAGAGCAGAAGATGCTCGAGTTCAGTATTTGTTTTTGGCATTTCTGAAACGAATTTCTCACACAATAGAGAGAAGAGACAGTGGTAAATATTCTGGATATTGAAGTAATGCATATGGGGAGCTACAGTTTTAGTGCTGGAATGTTGCTATGTTCTGAATAACCAGATGAACATGTAACCAAAATTTAATTTAAAAGTTAGAGGTAATTTTCTCAATCTCAAGCTAATAGAGGGGTGAATGTGATAAAAGCACAGTGCACATATGCTTGGAAATAGAATCATGTAACAGTGAAACCATTTTTTGTGCAATTAAAATTAAATTTGAAACTGGAAAGATAATGTATTGTGTGTGAGAGAGAGAAAGGGATAGAGAGCAGAGAAAGAGAGAGAGAAAGAGAGCTATAAAGAGAAAAACTATAGAGTTCCAAGAGGGCAAGGGCTTGCATAGCTTGAACTACTAGGTGAGCAAGGGTTTACTTGGTTGGATTTTACAGAATAGAGAAAGATGAATGAATCAACTAGAATAACCTACAATATTCCCATATGTGGTCAGAACGTGAAAGATGAGATTAAGCTTGCAATTCCCACACATTCAAAAAATGGAATCTGACCCTTCAAGGAAAAAGCCCTACTTCTTATGTGTAATGTCAATTGAAAGAAAAAAAGACCATGCTTGTAGATCATATGAAACTGATTTAGACAAAGGTTTAATGAATGAAAAGTAAATCTGAAGTCTTTCTTTCTCTGTAAAATGATGCTAATGTTTAAATGTTCCCATTGGACAGCTGGTGACCAAGGGGGTTTGTATATATACAGAGGATTGTGTATACTGATTGGAAAACAATAAGTGATTGACATCACTAGGACGTTGCACTTCAAAGGATTCCAACCACTGGCATGTTTACACTAAAGTTTTCACTTTCCCAGAATGTTCCTCCAATTTCATATGGCTGACTTTTCTTATTTTATACTTTTGCTAAATGCCATGTAATTGAAAGCGTCATTCCCAAGATTCTATCTTTCCTACTTTTTCTTTGAAATGTATCCTAATTCTGCTTTTGTTCCCACAACCTTTAATTACTTGTTTCACCAGAATGTTTTTTACTCCCCAGTCCTTTCCTTCTGGAATACAGTTCTGGAGCTGTTCTTTCTGTCTGTTTTTATTCTTCATCCTGCAGTCAAGTGTTTTTAAATAGGGAGGGGTATTCTTATTGCCCATGATCTATATTGGTCTCAGCACCCAACCACTTTAGCAAATCTTGATTTATTTGTACTCACCATTTTATGTCATATTTCATGGAAATAATGGAAGCCTTTTATCCACACTCACTTTTATCATTTTACCCTAGAAAGACCTGAAATGTACAGAAACACAAATATAACAAGAGCAACTAAAGACCATTCTTTAGATACCCATTTTATCCAGTTGGATTTAAATGAAACACATGGCTAGCATTTTCAAGGTGTCATTGACTTTAATGTCTTGATATTTTATCAGAGACAGAATCTAAATTTTCCAAATTACAAAAAACTTCAATATAGATTGAATGAAAGTAAGTGAATTTGAATTCCTGTTTGTTGTTAGTCTTAATAATAAATCAATCAAGATCTAGTGCAGATATATTTTATCATCTAACTTCACCCTTATCATTTTTAATTATAGATAACTGCTGTCCTTTATCTTAAGTGTGTTCTCAAAGACACAATGGGACAGTCTGTTTTGAAATTTCTTTACCACTTTGGAGTATCTAATATACTTTATTCATACCTCACTCAATATAGAATCCATTTTATATTAGTTCACATTCTTTTATTCATATGTGATTAGTCAAGTGTGTAAATTATTGATATTACCTGATTATTATAAATTTAGGTGACATTCTATTACTTTATTAGGAAGTTGTGATTAAGTAAATTTGTGGATGGATTTGGGGAAAATAGTCTAATGAGCATTTGAAGATTTTCAGAAATTAAAGATTTAATACCCACATGGATTTTAAATGACAGTGTGCTTACATTTTCTTCAATGCTAGGGGAAACAAGGAGTTCATTTTGCTAGTAGTAACTGAAATGTTATGTTTCTTATACAATTATTAATTCTTTCTGGACTAAAAGAATTGCAATAACTATGATTGCAATGTACAATAATGTTTATGTCTCCTTGATTTCCTTGTATGTTCGTTCTATTTTCTGTTTTTAATTTTTGACTTTCCACTAAGTTATACAGTATTGCATGAAATAAGATGTATAGTGACCTGGCCAGAGACATGAAAATTGAAGTTTTAGGTAGGGGTAGAAAATGAAACCATTCACTCAATTTTAAAGTAGTCAAATTCATCTTTGTATCCATGTCTGTGTGACAGCCAAGCCTCTTTGATTTGTGAAGTCGACTGGACATATTTCCACAGCCTCTGGTGCTTGCCCTAGTTAGCATTCTCCTTGAACGACCTATAGAGTCCTTAACTTCTCACTGGCTTAAGTGTCTCTGATGCTTCCAGTTTAAAAATTGCAATACCCATATAAATAATTCAAGCAAACAACTTGATATAGTGGAGTGCATTAGGGCTAAAATATCCCTCCCTTTTTGACTAGTTTAGAAAACCATCATCATTTTCTAGAAATACTCTCTGGGCTTCATGTGGTCCATGGTACATTGAATTTTTTTTAGCATTTTGCCAGTTCTGCCACTCAAAATAATAATTAAAATAAAACTCTTTGTAATCACTGCAAAATCGGCATAAATGAAGACTTAATTGGTATTTCTTCACAACTTATCTTCTTTGTGCTAGCTTTAATCCCCTATTTGAATAAGATCCATTGCTGTTATTAGTGTATTTGCTGTATGTATTTGAATTCACACAGTCAGAATTCAAAAGTCTTTATGGATAAACTACAAGCTATATGAGCATGCTGCCCTTCAGGTGACTTGTAACTTGTAACAGCAGAGGTGTGTCTAACAGATACAAAGAGAACTACTAGAGGTCACAACTTCTAGTATTTCCAATCCTATCTCATAGCACCTTGTCCCTCCCCTTGATCAAACTACTCAGTTATCACTCAGAATGCCTGAGGGCTTCAAAATCCCAAAAATCCTCAGCTACTGTCATGCTTATTCTAATGCTTCTTCAAACTCGTCTCTTAATATGGCTGATATTTTATCCTCTGTATTTTGGCTAAATATCAGCAAATTTAAAGAGTTGTTCCCAAGATTCTGTCTTTCCTACTTTCCAGGTTATTTTTCACCAATTTTTCTATTTTGATTGTTTTGTGGCAAGAATTGGAAAATTTTTTAGAAATTACAGTGTGAAGATACTTTACATTATACAAGTCTTAAAGCTCAGGCATGCCTTGAACTTTACTATAATTGCTCAAAGCAGCCATTGCCAATGCATATACAAAGTGCATGGCTCTATGCCTATAGTGTCTCAACAAACACAGCATGTAAAATTTCTTCAGCAAGAAGACAGGGTGGTTACTCTTTACATCACAGTACTGTTTACAACTTGTAACTGGGGTGTATCTCATATTCCACATAGTGACAGAATATTCAGTTGACTAAAATCTTCTGAGAACTACATGACTTTCTTTGCTCTTCACTCTATTACTATCACTAGAATGGGTGGCCAAGAAGTAGGTGTTGCGAAGTTTAGCTATTCAAAAGTGAGTATTACTGAATTGTTTCTCCTTAATGTCCTCAGCCATTGTTGTGGTACACATTCCCACTAGCTCTTAATCACGTGATATTGTCAGTAGTGATTCAGTGATGCTGTCTACCTACTCAACTACTCAACAGTCAAAGGAATGGAGCTATAAGTAATTTAGGCATATAAGTAGTTTTCACTCTCAATATTTTATAAATGGTAATTTAGATTCCAGACACTGTGTATGAAGCTTAGCATAAATACCACATAAACTAAATCTAGTTATTCTCACATGAAATTTAAACTTAAATGACCCAAACACATACTAACTTTCATGTCTGCTAGTTTTGAATGCAGTTGGCCATGATTTTCTCTGTTGGTAGATGTTTGAAGTAATAGTGAGTGAGCAAGTGACCTCGCATTAATAGCTCCCAATTTATTTGAGCAATCACTGTTGTGCATCTCCCTACACTCCCGTTGCCTGTGACTCTTTAACACTTGTGTATGCTTTAATTAACCAATCTGAGTCACTGTGCTGTGGTCATGTCCCTAAAGATCTCTCTTCATTTCACAATGATTTAGGATGTACCCAAGGTATATTTCTGACATTGCTTTTGGCACTATCATGTCCAAGAACAATATTGGCAATATCAAATTTCTTGATCAAAGATTGATTAGTAGGTCTTTTCTGAAAAAGTTATTTATACAGAAGAATTTAATTAGAATATAAAAATATTTCTGTATTAGAGTTATTATCAAATAAACAAAGTATAATATATATTATGTATTTAAAACGTCACAATAAAACTGAATGAGAACATATTTTAATAATAGAAATGTTAAAACATTCAAGTAGCTGGGAGTTAAAATATCAATATTTTAATTAACTTGAGACTATATTATCTTCAACTTATGTAAGTCTTTAAAAATAAAATATCATTTAAAACCCAAGGATTTGGGTTATATTAAGAAGTAGCAACCGGTCCAAGTAATAGAATAAGAAAGGAAAATTATATAGATCTACTTTCCAATGGATCCATGAAACTGACCTGATGCCATGTTCACTGTTAAAAAAGAAAGTGTACCACACTACTTTTATTTCAAATAATACAATTTACATGGCATCAAAGATAATACTGATTCTTTTGATGCATCTGAAAGTTCTAAATATTCAAAGCATAAAGTTTGTACAAGTTAATATTATTCTTTGGAAATCCATAAATTAATGTTTAAGCATCCAGACTTCATCTGTCTTGAAAATCAGAGGTTTTGTCAAAAATAAAAACTATGAGCCTATGCAAATGATGATAGCTGTCTGGAGAAAGCATAGGCAGTGACTTCAAAGGCAGTGAGAGAAAGGCTACAAACAAGAAGGAGTCTTCTGAAGAGGAGAATTTCTCAGGCTTACTTGTTCCATTTGTAGGAAAACATCCAGGAAGCAAGTGTTTCAAAGGAAGCAGCAGAGTTGAAATTCTGCTAAATTTCTCTTATCTATTTTCACTTCTCCAAGAACATATGTTTCCCCATAGTTTTATTAGCAAGTGGATAATACACCACTGTCCAAAATCTGTGGTGTGATTAGCGTTATTGAATGGCAGGTTTTGCGTTACTCGTGTTTATTTTATCTCTTTCCAAACCATCTGCTTCTTTCTGGTATGTCTTACTCAGAGAAGAAGAAGCTGACAGCAAAGGTGTATACTGCCACTTCAGTTCTAGTGACTCCTAGTTCCGGACAGTTTAGTTTTTTTTTTCTATTTTTGTCTGTTTTTGTTTTGTTTTGTATTAACTGTGTATCACAGACAAAACTCATAGTCACGGCCTAGGAATCGAAGCCCAGGAATTATTTGCATGCTTGTTTGATTACAATTTGCTGAGTGTATTATATAATAGACTGCACATGTGGTTCCTGACATAAAGCACTATCACTACTCAATGTAATCTACTTAAGAATCTAATCATAAAAATGTTGTAGCAGGAGCATAATAAGGATAAAAAAGAATTGGGTTAAAATTTGATGGCACTGAGTAATTAACAAGCTCATTAAAACGTATTTCAGCCTGAATCAGATTCTGAAGCATTAATTTGTGCATCTTGTATGAGAAGAGGAGCAGAAGCCAGAGAGTACTTATACCATACACTTGCATTAACTATGCTGTCTATAGAAATGAAAGAGTCTTTGCTTTTGTATTTGACTGAAATATAAGCATAAACAACAAACAACAGCAACAAACAGTGAGAATGAGATTTGAAGTCTGATGTCTAACTAGTAAACACTAAAACTGGTCTTATCTGTCAGTGTTTATACTAGAGATTGAAAATATCTTAAGTTAAAACTTCAGTTTATGCACCTAGCCTACCAAACATTACACCCTAAAACAAGCTTTTCTTTCATCTATTGGTTGGTTTATTGACTTATGGATATCATTTATTAGAGCTGTTGGTAACTATAACTCATTGTTATCCTCTAGCCATTGGTACAGGAGTTATACTACATAGCAGTAGCATAAGAAATATTATTAAAGTCCAAAGTATAATTTCTAGGCATTGTATAGGTTTATCAGGGAATATGTCAGATAATTGGTGAAGTCTGTATATAACAACCATAGTGGCTCAGTGCATGTAATTTTACCTAGGCAGGGAAAAATGTAGGTACATACAACAAATTCCCAAGGTGTTTAGGAGGAAGAGGTGTTCTACATAAACAAATTAAGTAAACATGACTTTGGAACTATGATCTCTCCCATTATGTCAAGGCATCTCTAGGTAATAGTAAAGATTAGAACATCTGGGGACATAATCTTATGAATAACAGGTTCTGAAATAGTTGTAATCATTAGAACATCTGGCTAATGTGCTTATTTATATATTAAAATTTATAAAATGAGTTGAAATGGAAATATACTTTTCTCTTAGCTCCAGTATCTCTCTACTACTTCCCTACTCAATTCCAGATTCATAGTCTTTTTTTTCTTTAGGTATTGTTATACATATATAAATCCACATACCTACTCAGTCCCTATAATGTTACATTTGTGTTTATGATTTCAACCCAAGGAAGTTGGCTACATCAACAAAAACACAGAGAATTAATGATCTCACAGCAGCAAATCCCAAAGAAGGGAAAACACACAAATATCACCAACAACGAAAACTAAATTAACAGGAGATAGCAAACACTGGTCATTAATATCCCTTAATATAAATGGAATAAACTCCTATAAAAAGCACAGGTTAATAGATTGGATATGAAAACAGAATCCATCCTACTGCTGAAGACAAGAAACATACCATACCTCAACCTCAAAGACAGACATTACCTCAGAGTAAATTATTGGGAAAAATATTTCCAATCAAATGGACCTAATAAACAAGCTGGTATAGCTATTCTAATTGCTAACAAAATAGACTTCAAACTAAAATTAATCAAAAGAGACAAAAAAGGACATTTCATATTAGTCACAATAAAAATCTATCAAGAGGAAATCTCAATATTGAATATCTCTGCCCCAAATACAAGGTCACCATCATATGTAAAAGAAACACTTCTAAAGCTTAAATCATATATTAAATCCCACACACTAATTGTGGGAGACTTCAACACTCCACTCTCACCACTGGACAGTCAGGTGAAAAATTAACAGAGAAATAAGAGAACCAACAGGTGTTATGACTCAAATGGAATTAACAGATATCTATAGAATATTCCTTCCAAACATAAAAAAATACCTTCTTCTTGGCATCTCATGGAATCTTCTCAAAAACTGACCACATACATGATAACAAAACAAACCTCAATAGATACAAAAAATTGGAATAACCCCATGTATCTTATCCGATCACCATGGCTTAAAACTAGAATTCAACAGCAATACTAATTCCAGAAAGGCCACAAACATGGAAATTAAATAATGCTTACCTGAATCATCAATGGGCCAAGGAAGAAATAAAGGGAGAAATTAAAGACTTCCTAAAATTTAATGAAAATGACCACACAACATGCACAAATTTATGGGACACAATGAAAGCAGTGTTAAGAGTATAGTTCATAGCACTAAATGCCTACATAAAGAAGCTGAAAAAATCCCATACAGGTGAATTCACATAACATTTGAACACTTCAGAACAAAAAGAAGAAAACTCACCCAAGATAACTAGACAGGAGGAAATAAACAATTTGAGAGCTGAAATCAGCAAAATAAAAACAAAGAATCAATGAGACAGAGTTGGTTCTTCCAGAAAATCAACAAAAAAGACAAACTTTTATTCAAACTACCCAAAAGGCAGAGTGAGAATATCCAAATAAACAAATTCAGAAATTAAAAGGGGGACATAACAACAGAAATGCAGGGAATACAGAGAATCCTCAAGTCAAATTTCAAAAACCTGTACTGCACAAAATTGGAAAACTTAATGGAAATGGACAAGGTTCTGGATATATATCACTTACCAAAATTAAATCAAGACCAGATAAGCAAACTAAACAGACCTATAACTGCTGAAGCAATAGAAACAGTCATCAAAAGTCTCTCAATTAAAAACAGGCACAGAAACCGATGGTTTTAGTGCAGAATTCTACAAGATTTTCAAAGAAGAACTAATACCAATACTCCTCAAATTGTTCCACACAATAGAAACAGAAGGAACATCACTAAACTTTTTTATGAGGTGACAATTACCCTGATACCCAAACTCATAAAGACATTACTAAGAAAGATAATTACAGACCAATCTTACTCATGAACATTGATGAAAAAATACTTAATAGAATACTGGCAAATTGAATCCAAGAACACATCAGAATCATCATCCACCATGATCAAGTCGGTGTCATTCAAGAGATGCAGGAATGGTTCAACATATGAAAATCTCCAAATGCAATCCACCATATAAATTAACTGAACAATGAAAACCACATGATCATCTCATTAGATGCCGAAAAAGCTTTCAACAAAATACAGCATCCCTTCATAATAAGGGCTTTGAAAGAATAGGGATACAAAGAATGTATCTAAACATAATAAAGGCAATATACAGCAAGCCAACCGCCAACACCAAACTAAATGAAGAGAAACTCACAGCAATCCCACTGAAATCAGGAATAAGACAAGCTTCTCCTCTCTCTCCATATATATTCAATATAGTGTTGAGGTCCTAGCTAGAGTAATATAGCTACAAAAGTAGACTAAGGGAATACAAATCAGAAAAGAAGAAGTCAAACTCTCACTATTTAGTGATGACATGATAATTTACATATATGACTCCAAAAATTCTACCAAAGTACTTCTACAACACATAAATACTCTCAGTAATGTAGCAGGATATAAAATTAATAAAAAAAATCAGTAGCCCTCCTGTATACAGATAATAAACGAGCTGAGAAAGAAATCAGAGAAATATATCCTTCACAATAATCATAAATACCATAAAATATCTAGAAGTAACTCTAAGCAAACAAGTGGAATACTTGTATGACAAGAACTTTGAATCTTTAAAGATAGAAATTGAAGAAGACACCAGAAAAAGGAAAGATCTCCCATGCTCTTTGTTAAGTAGAATTAACATAGTAAAAATGGCAATTGTACCAAAAGCAATCTATAGATTTAATGCAATGCCCAATGAAATCCCAAAAAATTCTTCACATACCTCAAAAGATTGGTACTCATCTTCATACAGAAAAGCAATAAAACCCAGGATAGCTGAAACAATCCTATATAATAAAAGAACTTTTAGAGGCATCAAAATCTCTGACTTCATAACATAGTACAGAGCTACAGTACTGAAAACACCCTGTTATTGACATATAAACAGACAGGAGGACCAATAAAACCAAACTGAAGACCTGGATATTAATCTACACACTTTCAAACACCTGCTTTTTGACAAAGAAACTAAAAATATCAAATGAAAAAAGAAAGCATATTTAACAAATGCTGCTGGCATAATTGGATAGCAACATGTAGAAGAATGAAAATAGATCCATATCTACCACCATGCACAAAACTCAAGTCCAAATGGATCAAAGACCTCAACATCAAGCCAGCCACACTCAACTTCACAGAAGAGAAAGGGCAAAGTATACTTGAATGTATTGGCACAGGAGACCACTTCCTGAATATAACCCTAGTAGCATAGACACTGAGAGAAACAATTAATAAATGGGACCTCCTGAAACTGAAGATCTTCTGTTAAGCAAAGGACATGGTCAACAAGACTAAACGACAGCCTACAGAATGGGAAAAGATATTCACTAACCCCACATCAGACAGAGGTCTGATCTTCAAAATATATAAAATACTCAAGAAATTGGTAATCAAAAGAACAACTAATCCAATAAAAAAAAATGAAGTACATACCTAAACAGAAAACTCTTGTTACAGGAGGAAGAGGTCCTTTTGTTCTGTCCTGACTGCCCTATTAGCTTATACCCAAAATAACCACACACAAATTGTATTAATTAAATCACTGCCTGGCCCATTAGCTCTAGCCTTTTATTTTCTAACTCTCACATCTTAATTAAACCTTAATTAAGTCTGTGTATCACCATGTGACTGTGGCTCCTGGTAAGATTCTAACCTATGTTCCTCTGAGATCCATGGCGTCTGCCACTCTGCCCTTCTTTCCAGCGTTCAGTTCTGTCTACTCCACCTACCTAAGCTCTGTCCTATCAAAAGGCAGTGGCAGTTTATTTATTCAAAAAAGAAAGCAGCACATAGACAGAAGGACCTCCTACACCAAACTCTCAACAGAGGAATTTAAAATGGCTGAAAGACACTTAAGGAAATGCTTGACATTCTTAATCATCAATGAAATGCAAATCAAAACAATTCTGAGATTCCATCTTACACCTGTAAAAATGGTCAAGATAAAAAACTGATGGCAACTTACACTGGAGAAGATGTGGGGTGAAGGTAACATGTCTGCATTATTTGGTGGATTGCAAGCTGGTACAGACCCTTTGGATATTAGTGTGGCAATTTCTCAGAAAATTAGGAAACAGCCTTCTGCAAGACCCAGTATTACAAAGGATGGAAATTTTACCACAAGGTTATGTGCTCAACTATGTCCATAACAGAATTATTTGTTATAGCCAGAACCTGGAAACAACCCAAATGCCCCTCGACCAAAGAATGGATAAGGAAAATGTGGTACATTTACACAATGGAGTACTACATAGCAGAAAAAAATAACAACACCTTGAATTTTGCACACAAATGAAAGGAACTAGAAAACATCATTTTGAGTGAGGTATCCCAGACCCAGATGGACAATTATCTTATCTACTCACTCATAAGTTGTTAATAATCACAAAGCAAATAATACCAGCCTACAAGAAAATGCTTACTGACCCACTGCAACCATGGAGCTGGGGCATTTTGCATAGCTCTCAGAGACAATGAGCATGCCTCTGTCTTGTTAGACTGGGCAGAGCCAAAGGCAGGACCACATAGTTGGTCTTAGTCACTTCTGCTTAGCATTTAAAAAAATAGTTGCACCTGGTCAAAAAGTAATCACATATACACATGCAATAATGACAAATGCAGATGGAAAAGACCTCTAATTATGTCACAGTGTTGGAAAAATGTATGAAGGCTTGAGAGAGAGAAGAAAAAGAGTATAGAGAGTTATAAAAAGAAGTAAATGATTTTAAAAATAAAACAAAGATTTTAAAGAGACAGAGTGTAAACAATAATAGGTTAAATTAGAAAAGGCAATAAAATAAATATTAAACTTGAAAAAAATGTAATAGAGTAAGAAAATAAGCCACATAAAGATGGACTATACACAGAGAATCTGGATTATATATATTATTGTGTTTTCTTTAAATTTTTTGACTTCAGACATTTGATTCTGTGGACAACAAAGCTAAATTAATGTATATATTTTAAAGGTTTCTTGACTTCCAAATTTGGGTCTATGGATATGATGACTTAGAAAAGAGATTCTGCTTTTGTTTCCACAGAGTTTGAGAGACTGTGGGTTCCCTCCAGATTAATGTGGTTTGATGGACCACATTCCCCCAACAGTGTAGTTTCCTTATTATTTCTAGGAGATGTTAACTCACTGAAGACTTCTGGTCCTTCGAACTCTTACAATCTTTGTATGTTAGTTGTTCCCTGAGTCTTTTATAGAGTTTGTGTTGTAAATATATCAGTTGAGAATGAATATCACATGATCACTTGTTCTCTACATTTTGATAATTTGTTCTTTTCTGTAATAAGATCCATCTGTTTCAAGTCAAAGCTTCTGTGGTGATGTATAAATATAAATATTTAGAGTGCAATTAGGAATTATGCTAGTTTAGTATAGCATTGGTATTAGTTTTTTCTCCAAGATCAACTACTTCTTTTGCTTGCACAGCAGATGGCTAACTTTCCAAGTATCAGACACATTATCTTTCTGGTTGAACAGATCTTAAATTCAACTAAACAGCTGTTTGTTATTGCCAATAAGTTAAACATACTACTGCATCATAGAATTATTGTGCCCTGCTGGTTAGTGATGTACTTCATAGGTTTCATACATTTGTAGAGATATTATTTGCTTCTATCCCTCAGATGCTTGCATGGGGTGTTCCGGTACTGTGATAGCTAGTCTTTAATGAGGCATACATTTATTTTTCATTTTGGTTAGAAAAAAATCATACTGAAAACAAGACAAAAAAGGGTAAAGACAGATGATATTATAGATCTTAGGATTTTGTGTTTATCCAAAAGAAATAA
Organism: Dicrostonyx torquatus; assembly: GCA_028555095.1. Classification (NCBI taxonomy): domain Eukaryota; kingdom Metazoa; phylum Chordata; class Mammalia; order Rodentia; family Cricetidae; genus Dicrostonyx; species Dicrostonyx torquatus. The sequence goes on along the minus strand of JAQHUG010000086.1, from coordinate 4,499,761 downwards.
GGACTCAAATTCTGAAAATAACAAAAATTTGCAAGACTATGTAAAAAACTTTCATGTGAATTGATGTGGACAAGATTCTGAAACACTTCCCACATTTCTTTCACAAGTGTCAGAGTAAATGAATGGATAAAGGATATTCTTCTTATTGTGTATCTGCTGTTAGTTCCTTATTTATCACTTTTTCATTTCAATGCTGCATGTGTTATGAACAGTAGGAGCTGTATAGTAGGTTGCTAAACATAAATGTTTGAATTTAAAAGGTAAAAATTGCACAAAAGGAATGGGTTTTGAGCCGTCAGAAAGATGTGTACTATTTAAAGATATTCCACATGCATACATAAAAACAATAAGTGTAGAAGCAGCCAAAGAGAAAAATAAGTTTGAATTAAATGTCAAAACAAAAAGAATTCAGAAATATATAGATGAGGAAGAAGGAAAATGGGAATAACATTAAAGAATTGCTAATAACAGGTAATGTGCAACACATTAGTACAATGTGAGTTGTTTTCCAAGTATTACATCATTTGAATTTCACACACAAGAAAAATTCATGCAGTAGGCAGTAATGTTAAGTTCATTTAACGGATGTGGGAAAAGGCCCTAAGGCTTATAAAATATGAGGATATTGTAGAAGTTTATATGGCTGTTAACTTATTAAATGAGTTATAATTGGTAACATTTTTCAAACAAGTGAACATTTCAGGGAGGTGTAGCTAAACTGGTGTGCTAACTTGAAGGACTACAGTGCTTGGGACTATATGTATTCAGGAACTGAGAGAAGATAGAGAGCCTTGTAGGATGGCGTATACTCAACAGAAATGATAGACTTTCTAGTATTCAATGTGCTTTAAGAACAGGACAGGAAATTAAGAAGATGAACTAGAAACTACAAGGATCATGGATTCCCAAAATTTAGGATTATCAATGGTAGGGAAAATAATTTATGTGTAAATGTTTATTAATTTGTTATTGAGATGTAAGAAACAAAAGCTATAGTTTTATAGAAAGAAGAGCATTTTTCATTAATATATAAATTAAAAACTGACATGAAAGACATCAGATAATAAAGATTTAATGACTATTGAATGATTATTCTTTGGAACCACATAAATTAGTGTTAAATAAAAAATGTTCAATCTTAAAATTGTAAAAAAATAAACAACCATATTATTTTCAATAACAGCCACAAAGTCTACAGTCATCATAAGAATAAAGAACAAGAAATAAGGGGTATGACTTTTGCATAGGAAGTATATGATGCATGATGATTTTCAATTTTGTTCTTAAAATATAAAGCTTCACAGTCAAAATATTTTCTGAATAAACATGAGGACATGAATTTGTACCTCAGGACCATCAAAAAAGCCATGCACAGCAATGTGTAGCTGTTAACCCAGCACATAGTGTTGGGGATGTGGAGAGAGGTGGACTAAGGAATGATTGAATCAGGAGAAAGGTCTTCCCTTGGGAAACTCATACCAACCAGTTATCAAACACCAAATTCTCAGTCTCAAATATATACACACACAAGAAATATAATTCAGACTGGCCAGTTGCATTGCTGTATTTAGTAATATGTGTATGAAAAACAATTAATGAAAAAGGATACCATGAATTTTAAAGAAAACAACAAGAATTTTAAAGAGAACAACAAGGGTTTTATGAGAAGTTTTGAAAAAGGAAAGGGAAGAGAAAACTAATTAAATTATACCATAATCTCAAAAGAAGAGTAAAAATAAGGTTAGAACAATAGAGAAAATGCTTTTATATTAACAGCTGGCTTCTTTGCACCTTCCCGCATGTGCAAAAACCATGGCTACTTATTTTGAATTAATATGGGAAAACTATATGCTTGAAAGAATTATTTTAATAAAAGCTTTGATTTCTCTCAATTTAGCAAAAAAAAGGCAGGGAGTTTTAAAATTCTCCCTTTGCCACTAGCTGATTCTATAGCCACGGGCAAACATCAGCCATTTTCATGCCACTGATTATTTGTATAGCAGAGACAACAGTGATAGTAACTATAAGAGGTTTCTTGAGATGAAAAAAAATGTAAGGTAAATGAAACACATGGAGGCATAAACCTGCAGAAAATAGAATTTTTGATAGAATTACCTTGGGGTAAATTTCAGGATTCCAAAATCCTCTTGAGAGATTGAGTAGAAATTGATCAAAAAGGGTAAAATGGAAAAATGAACTGCCAAAAACCTGTTAGGTTCCTTAAGGACACCTCAGGGGAAAATATCTGTATATAGTAAGAACCATTTCTTAAAATAATAAAATTTTAATGATGGACTAAAATAAAAAGGAAATCTTCCAGAAATGAAGACTTCTTAATGCTAGAATTTGACTGGTTTGACATCTGAATAACACAGATAATTCTTCATAAGTTGGTATCTTGGGACCAAATTATTCCTCATATTATCCAGTGGTGTGGTGAGTGGTAGGCATTGAAGCTATCTGACTAACTATGTGTCATAGAGCCCCATAGTTCAATGCAGATTAAGTATCTATGAGAATTGTGATTCAAAGTAATGGATATCTCTAATAATTATAAGCAAAAAGAAAACAGAATCATTGCTCTGAGATAAGTGGTTATTACGTAAACACAGAAATATAGTCTATGGCTGCCTTAGAACAAGCTAGTTCACAGGTACTCAAATTGAGCAACTAGGTCAAGAAAAGCGTACTCCTCTGTCTGGGAGCTTTCCTATAGCTAGTTTGCAACAGAACAAATCCAGAGTATAAGCACAAGATTGCCTCAAGTTAGATAATTAATGTTATATGCATCCAAACTTTGTGTTTACAGTAGTATATGAATTCATCGTTTCTTATCCCAACACACTCCTGTAAATAAAATGTAAACAGGCTCTCGAGACACTTGAGTGTTTAGATTATATGATTTGGAGCTACATGGATTTCCCTGTTCTCACTCACTTTATATTTTGTATTTCTAAGGGTGTGAATTATTTTCTGAAAAGCAAAGCACTATCAACGATTGCTATAGCATCAAATCTGAACTCTATTAAGGAGAGGCCAAAGCACAGGAAGCATACTGCAAATGTATAATAATAAAAAATATGGATAAGAATTCCCAGGTCATAAATATTTTTTCCTATGCTAAAAAAATTCATACAGCTTGTTATATCTGCCTTTCAGTAAAACTGGAGATCAAGAAGAGGTAAATTTTAGATTAATATACAATTCACTGTTATGGTGAGAAAAATTGGTTTCATTTGTAACCATAATTTTGAATTTCTGTAGGGTGAGTGTGTGCATGCACATGTGTGTGTGTATCTGTGTATTTATGTATTCATAAGTATCTGTCCAAGTGCACATATGTGTATGCTTACATGTTTTTATGCATGTGGGTGAACATAAAAGGTCAATGTTGGGTTTTGTCCTCTGTCACTCTCCACATTATTTTAAGACAGGTTCTGAAGCTAGAGCTCAAGAACTGGCTACACTGGAAGAATACAAACTCTAGGGGTCTGCCTGTCTCCATTCCCAAGTTCTGGGATAAGTGACTGTGCACCATGCCCTGCTTTATATGAGTGCTGTGCATATGAGCAGAGACATCATGCAATCAACCTTCTGTAATGACTAGATCTTCTTCCCACAACCTTCATTTTGAACATTATCCCTCCTAATGATATTTTCTTATTTCCATGCTGCTTCTTGCTATTGTGGTGGATAACTTTTTTTCTTGGTGTGTCTTATGTATTCAGAGAAAAATGAGATATTATGTAAGTGAGTGCATAATTAACAACTGAAGCATTTTGATTGGAAGTTTTATTGTCCTATAAATGAAAGAAATAGTAGTCAATTTAGAAAATAAGAAATTTTTCTTCTTATTGAAACTTGATTTTTCCTCATATAATATATCCTGTTTAAAGTTTCACTTCTCTCAACTCCTAGTTGCTCCCCATCTCCTTTTTCACCCAGATCCATTCCCTCTTTGTCTCCCTTTAGGAAATTAAAAGACTTCTAAAAGATAACAGTACAATAGAATAAATCAAGATAAAACAAAAACTAACACATCAGAATAGGACCAAAAATAAAAAAAGCAGAAGGAAATGAGCTCAAGAGAAATGACAAGAAACCCACCTGTTCTCACACCCAGGAATCTCTTAGAAACACCGAATGCTATAATTTATATCCAATGAAGGTTTAGGGAAAAAGGAGAGAAATATATATAAATAAAATTGCGTTTCAATTAAAATTAAAGTAAAAGATAAATTAAAGGATAATATTTAAAAATATCTGACATAGCATGATGAGACAAGGACATCCAAAGATGCCACTGTGTTTGTTTTCTGTTGGTCATCTACTGAATTTTATTTACAAGTTAGTGTAAATTAAATATAGCTTCTGCCTTAGGGACAGGAACATATGTCTACTTTTACTTTCATCTATAAGACCCTATCTATTGCACACCAATGCAGGCCCTGTAATATTGCCTCAGTTCTTCATATATTTTTAATATATAAACCCCCTCTAGTACATCTAGGCAGATATCCATCCAAGGAGAATAAGTTCCCAGAAAGTTAGTAAAGCAGTAGTGATAAATCCTGGTGCCCCTGCCAGTCATACAACTGTCACCCACAGAGAATGAAATTTTCTCGAACCTCATTATTCAGATGTTATTATATTTAAGCTGCTCACTGCCCATTTCCTTTCCATGTTTGACAAGGCAGAAAGATAAATTCAGAAATAGGCTGAAATATATGCAGATGGCAAAGGATTCTAAGCTTTTTCCCTATAGGCACAAGAACTTTAGTCCAGACCTAATATTATTTTCAGTATCTTGGCATGGTAACTAGCCTGATATTCTATATTTTATTTACCTAGCTGCCTGAGTGTGCTAAAAACCTTAATGAACAGAGATTATTAACACTGTTGAAATATCATAAAACTTGACATTGATTGAGTCTGAGCCTTTACTTCAATGACAATTGGAATGATACATTAAAAACACAATAAAAGAGCCAGGCGGTGGTGGCGCATGCCTTTAATCCCAGCACTCGGGAGGCAGAGGCAGGCGGATCTTTGTGAGTTCGAGACCAGCCTGGTCTACAAGAGCTAGTTCCAGCGCAGGCCCCAAAGCCACAAAGAAACCCTGTCATGAAAAAGAAAAAAAAAAAACAAAATAAAAGTATAAAAGTTTCATAATTTGGAAAATAAAAGAGCTTTTTTTTCTGCAAATTTTTAATACAAAAGATGAGTGTTCTCAATACGGGAGATTCCCAAGGGGAGGAAGAATGTTTGGAGACATATTTCTGCTTAAAGTAACCTGAAAAAAATATGACAAAGTTACAAAATATTGAAAAACAAAGAAATGAAAGAGAGCTATGGGATGATCCTATTGAGAGCACAATACCTGACCTGGAAAATGACCTCTAACCACTACACAAGGGGGAATCTCTCCATTTTATACCATACTCAGAAATGCCAATAAACCTGAATTGGCTTCTCATCGATTGTCCAAGATGTTAGATTCATTAAACAATTTAAAAGCATCAAAATTCATTTTTATCAGAAGGTCTCCTCCATTTATTCACAAATGGAATGGGATGTAAATGGTTTTCCACGTTTGACTTGTATTATTTCATTGTTTTGTTTTATTTGATTCCCAGAATAAAAATAAAAATTAATTTACAGTGTAATTCCAGTCATTTTTATTACAGGGAAACCTCAAACATGGAAATGCTCAATTATTCAGTGCAGAGACTGATCAGAAAAGCATAGACTCTACACATCATAGGTTGTTCTGCCTGACACGATTAAGAAAACCTCCACTCATTTTATGACAAATTACATTGGAAGAACAAATTATAGATGCTTTGATAATCACACACTGTTACATGCATTAAGCATGGAGAGAATGTAATTCTAATTTCCCTCATTTAGGGACATAACACATATGAGAAAGCATCACTTCAGAGCAGCTCTAAACCATCTTCATAAAAACAAGCAAAATTATAAGTGCTTACAAGCAGGTATATTATGGGAAGTATTTTATTTTTAGTGTCCCTATATGTAGATAATGGAATTAGATTTAATAATATTTTATAACTTCTTAAATTCTGGAAAAATTATTCATGCCTATTATTTAATCTTATTATATCTGGCACTATTAATTGCTCTTTCACAAAAAGGTTCCCTCTCCCACATATTAAAAAAATCCCACTGTAGCCTCCAGCAGTACTGCAGAACAAGAAACACCTATGGGTATCATAAGTAATTTCTTTAAATGAGTAAACATCTCAGCCCAACAGTTGACTTATGTCTGCTTTTTAAACAATTGCAACAGATGGTTGACACTTGAACAGGATATATAATTAGCCTTGCAATCTAACACTTTATTCTTATTTGCTCTTTCTCAAAGGAGAGAAGCTGTGCCTTATGTCATCAGGTCTAATCTGGTAGTTTAATCAGGATTGGTACTATGAAAATTTCCAGGAGAGATGGAATGTGGGAGGATTCTTAATCTCAGCCTTTCAGGGACATTAAAAAAAGCCAAGAGGGGGTGTAGACAGAAATCTCAGTACTTTAAAAGGCCATGCTTCATTCTCATTTCTGATGAGAAAAGCTTTATATCTTTTTCCTTGTTCCTCTTACCCACTGCTTCTTCAATAGTGCTGCTACCTCACAACTTAGAGGCTGCTCTGAATGCTAAATGTTGTTTCTGCAAGCTCTTTGCATGAAGGTTGGCACCTCCTAGACACTCCACACATCACTGATATGCATTATTCACTGATCACAAATTTAGGAAACTAAAAGGATACCAGTTCTTACTTGTTTCTACCGTATATCCACTCATTCAACATAACCTTTTTCAAACCCACAGTCAACTGGCTGTTTTCACTACCATTGGCTTTCTTCCTATAGGAATCTCTCCTACAGTCATAATGTCTCCATGTGTAAGTCATGGTCATGATAACTCCTTTGTTGAAAACAAAAATGCTCTGATAGCCAGAAAATCCTTCTTTTTGTGGGAACAAGCCTTCTCTATTCCTCTCATAAATGTACTCAAAATCTGACTCCTTTTACCCTTTTCATAGTCTGAAGTATTAAATCTAATTTAGCATGTCCCCTAAGTTTCCATTTACAAAATGGATTTATCATTGCTCTATTTGATTTTTGGGCTCTATTCATGGAAACTTTGAGGTGCAGCCATCTCAAGTTTGTCCAAGAAACATGATGCTCTGGAGAAAAAAGCAAAGGCTTTAGAGTTGAAGATACAGAGTTTTCAAACGTGGAGTCTATGGTCTCAGATCTTAATGACTCTTTACTCTCAATATCTTAGCATCATAAAATAATCAATGATAAAAATATGGTGACATTTCTGGAAAAGATTACATGTCATTATAGGTTACATGAAAGCAAAGGACTCTGTGGAACACAGGAATCAAATGGTTCATTCCTTTGAAGAAGTGAATGTCTTAGAGAAAAGGACAACAAAGTCAAATCTGAAATAATTAACCAATGACTTTAGACAACACAAGTAGTTTAGGATGGTCAATCAAAACAAGCAAACACTGAAATTACATATAGAAGAAATGTAATTATACTGAGATCTTTGGTAAATAATTTATGCTCTTTTCATATAAAAATTGATACCTTCAGCAATGTGTTTAGCACAGAAAATACTGTACAGTTACTATTTATGCTATCAGCATTTAATTCAGTTTTTAGAATATTTTGTAGATGAAGAATGTTGGTATATCCAGGCAAACTTCATAAAAAAGTATATATTGAGTTATATCAGGATTTTAAATGAGTTTGCCAGACATTTAATTTCATCTTCTTTTATTTTCTGTGCCCTTTTCTAGACCTCCTTCCCCTTTATAGTCTGCTGTTGAAGCTAATACAAATTTCTATTAAAATAATCTTCCGGGTTTATTCTCATCCTGCCAGGAGAAAAACACATATAACTCTATCATAAGTACAACACACAAAAAGTCTGCTGGGATACCTAACAGATTGTGGACATGAAAGCTGCCACTAAATACATTTGTTAATCCATCAAATATTTAATCAGCATAAATCTGTGTGCGATAAACTAAAGAAACCACTATGCATACTAAAGAGAAACAGAAGAGCTTAGATTAACCAAACACAGATACAAAGAAGTGAGCTAGATCATCAGGTGTTTCACTAGTAATACATTTATGTCATTATTTATTTGTTTAATTAAAAGACTATAAGAATAACAGTTCTATGTTCAGTCATATTAATTTCCCTTATTTATATTAAAAGAAACCTGAATATCTAACTGTGCTGATATATGGTCCAATGATGATATTTTGGTTCATTAAACACACAATGATATAACAAAACCTCTACAAAAGGCAGAAGTAAAAAAACTTCTTTTGAGTTGGTCAGAACAGTACTGAAGTCTCCCAAAAGAGTATAAACTATTGTTGTGGCACTTTGTTGACCTCTAAACCTAGATATAAGTTCCTATTGTTGAGGACACTATATACTTTAGCTTGAAGGTCCGTCTGGAGCTGACTTGTATCTACACTGCCTGAGAACTAACTTTCAGGTGCCAGGTGTCAGGCAAGCCTCCAAAGATGAACAAATCCAGTAGTCTCACCCACCTATGAACCATATCAATAAACAACATGGCACAGCAATGCTTAAGGTTCTAGTGAGACTCACACCTTGACCATAACCAATGGCTCTTTAACTAGACGTAAGGCCCATTTCACAAGAAGAAATCCATGTCTTTTATCAGAAACTTAGTCAACTACCCATGACTAGTGAAGACATGGATCTTTGAGAACTTGCAATTGTTACTTTACTAAGCCAGAACAGTCTCTAAAATCTTGAAATATCTTAAAAATATTTATCCTTAGGCCACATATAAGTTTGGCTCCTCCTCTTGACATTATGGAAAGATTTCTTTGCAACAGGTCAGATGATTACTGAAATTGCAGTCAACATAAATGCAGAGTTGTGGAGCCCAGTTCCAGTGGATACAATTGCAAGGAAACTGTACCTAAGGCTCAGGGAATCTTGTAGCAGAGGCAGAAGAAATGTAAGATCCAGAGAATAAGTGTGTTGGTTGTACACCATGTCTGCTAGAAATTTCAATAGCTAAACATATTAAGTCTCACTAACAGAACTTCATAAAAATTAGCTGATGAATGACAACAAAATAGAATCTTTTAAGTGAACAGGGGAAAGACCATGAGTTCTCCACCCAAAAAATAAATATATAAAACTAAAGAATGCTAAAAATAGGATAAATAATAATGTATTCATCAGGAACATCCTACACAAAATGGTCAGCTCTGAAGCATATATACAAGTAACATTATACTGACTAAGCTGTTTATATTTAGTTATTGATATATATGCATATGCACACATATATCTATATCCCTATATAGATTACACATCAGGATTATATATCAGGATTACATATAATATATATGTATATTTATAGTATATACAATATTTTTATATATGTATATATATATATATAATGAACTGATGTCATTTAATCTTAAACTTACTCTTGAAGTATTTATTTGGAAAGATCTACATGAAGCAACCCATCTGCCTTTCTAAAAGATAGGTGCAGAAATGACTATAAGTAGAGTGCTGTGGAATTTGACTAGGACTTCTATTTGATCAAGGATTCACTGCAAACACAAAACCATCAATCTTACAAAATAAGACCTAGAATTAGTATAATAGAGTGATTTTGGACTAAAAACTCTGTGACAGGATTTAAACCAACACTGAGAACAAACTCAACCACCATCATGAATAGTCTCCTCTGTTCAATTTGTTAGTTTACTACCTGATATCAGAAATCTTAGGTGAATTTCAATATTCTTTTAATTTTCACAAAAACCATCTTATGTATATAAATGCAGTTTATTAAGAATCCAAGAAAAACCCCACTTATTGTTGATTACATCAAACTTCAGTATGACACTCTCTACACAATGATGTAATGGGAAGAATTGTCTCTAGCTGGTGATTGTATATTGGCACTTAATATTATTATAAATGTTTTTGAAATAATGATACAAAGACTATTCAGAACACAGGAAGTGAGTGGAAGCATGCCCTATAACAAGATACTAAAGAGATTCTTGTCTGGTGCCTAATTTCCTTATTTCAATATATTGCACATATTTGTATAACATTGAAATAGTAAGATTGAGTCATTCCTCATTTGCAATATAGTCTCAGAGTCCCATCATTAGGAACATTATGAAACTAAAATTTACTGCATGCACTATTTATGAAAATGAAATTAATTATTTGACACATAATTTTAATCTAGTGCTTAACATACAGTAGATGTGCCTTAACTGTTATCAGTTTGATAACCTTTCTCTTTTCCTCTTTCTTTTGTTAGTTACACACATTATGTTTATAATTCTGTAATTTATGAAAGACAACAACCTGATTTGGGGGAAACTAAAGGAGATGAATATCTTTGAAAGGAGATAAAATATATTTACATTTAAGTCAACAGCTCTGTGCATCCTCACAAGAGTGAAAGCACATCAAATCGCAACAACCATTGAAGGTTCACATGAACAGAAAAACATTCACTTGATATGTTCTTGGTGCTGTTAATATTTAGCATGGTGTCATTTATTAAATACAGAAATACTAATTCTTGTGATGGGCTAACATTAGTTCCAGTTGAAAACTTATTGAGCAAAATCAATTGTGAACCAACATTTTGTTTTAGTTATTATAATGTTCTTGTAAATATTTTCTCCTCAGTAGAACATTTTCTGGGAATGAATTAAAGTGCAGTATTTTTAAGGACAAAGGTCTGTTGATAAGTACTAATTAGCAAGTTACATATAATCAAGGTAGAATACGTTAATATTTTATGAAATAAAATGGAAGTTATATCTTAAACGAATTAAGAAGGTTTATATTGGGCATGATGGGTGTTAGCTTTGGAGACCCATCCTCTTATCAACATTTATTACAGAGAACAATCCAATAATATGGTAGAATTGTCTACATTCTAAATATTGCTGAAAAAATGTTAAAACAAATAGACACTGATGGCCATTGATAGGAATAAAAGGCACTTAGCTAACAATTATAAGTGAAATGTGTTCCAATTATAGAAAATTATTTTTGAGGATTTATAATCATCCCTTTACAATATCCGTATCACTTTCTTTTTTCAAACTGAAAATATATTTAACTTGAGACCAAGATTATTTCCCAATCAGCATAAGTAAACACTAGGACATTCTTTCTCTATTCCAAAGAGTATACTAGAGTCTTCATAATTCATGTACTTGTGGAAAACACCTGAGTTAAAAGAAACAAATGAACTGAAGATAAGGGTGGTAGAGTGAGAGTCAAAGGGAATGCCTGTATTTGGATTTATACCGCTTGAGTTGTAAAATTATTATTCTTCACACATTATTGCAGACAATTTATGCTAAGGTCTATTTGTTTAATGTTTTTTAGAAAACGGGCAATGTAAGTTAGTTGTTAGAGTGTCAAGTAAACAATATCTAATTAATTATATTTTTTTTCTTTTTGCTACATTATGATTAGATTTTGCTATTTTACCCTGTGTATTAAGAACCCATACTGAATTGGAAATAATAAATTTCTAGTATATTTTGAATCAGTTCAATACTTGGAAAATGAACCCCTCACTTTTTTTAAAGGTAGACTGATAATGATGATTGTAGATGGCCTGTATTCCATTATTAATATGAGGTGGCTAATAACACACTACAGAATAAAGTATATCACTGATTCCTTTTGGAAAATCAGGAGTAGAATAATCAGTTTGCCCATTCTGTCAGCCTAACCTTCAAGATGTGGCAAGATGCCCTCCGAAGAAAAGAAATTACATAAGCATTCAGGAAATTCAGAAAGGTAAGAGAACAGAACATCCTGGAAGAATCTTCAAAGTCCTTCTTCTTCTTCAGTACACAATTCACACCTTGCATTACTTGAAGCAAGTAAGTTATTTTACATGTCTACAATGGTGATTGAAAACTATAGAGCATCTCAAATGTGTCAAAACACCTGCAGGTATATACAGTTTTCTCATCTCTAAATATATCCTTCCAGCCTTGTAAGTAGGCTATCAGAATACAAGCGGAGTCAAAGACTGGTTAGACATTCATTTGCTCTTATTAAATTGACCTCTATGTGTACAGCAAAATGAGGTGTCAAATCTTGTTTCTTCTACTGAAGATTTTAAATCTAGGGCCATGGTGAGACAAAACAATATCACATTAGGAGCCTTTGAAGAAAGAAGTCATTTAGTCACATTAAAAAAAAAAATCATGAAATGTGCAAGGAACTAAGTGGCGAACAAGTACAATCTTCCAAGTCATGGATCTCCATCTATGCCTCACCTAAATTTTTAAACTCTCCAAAAATAGTACCATCATTTGGGGTTGCAATCACTCAAGCCAAGAATCTATGGGAAAAGTTCATATCAAAACAATAAAACCAGTTGTTACAATAGATAAAATTAGTTGCTTTGACCCTTACAAGAAAATAGTAACATTTAACATCAGAATCTATATTTGTGTGTGCAATAAAGCAACTATTCCTTTGTCCATTTGTGTTTACAAAAAGTGACTTGATAGGGAAAAGGAGAAGAGATGCTATGCCATTTGCTTTACCTTTTATGAACATCACTGATATAATCACCAAAGAAAAAAAAATTACAAGGAAGTTGGACAGTGCATGGAAGAAATAATCTTCAGTATTTTTCTGAGAGGAAATGCTGTTAAATTCATTTTCTAAGTTGAAAGGTCAGTTAGTCTAGACAAATACATTCTAAGGGTACTGTAAAGCATGTACAGTCTTTTCTAGAAAACCTTTGACAGTATTTTAATTCTTTTTTCTTACAATTGTTTTTATAGTACAGGAAAGAAATGGACCCATGAGTGACTTGGTCAAATGTAAATAAGAAAATATTCAAGTGTGCTTATAAGACAGCCATGCAAGGATTTTTATTGCCATATTTCTTGGACCATAAATAAATATTACAAGGGTCCTATTCTCTCAAGTTATTTGGATTCAGAAAAAAATAACACTCATACATATTTGCTAGTTAATTCTGTGACTGAATACAATATCTGTAGGAATCAATGTTCATATTGACTACATGATGAATAAGGAAAAAATAATAACACCCTCCTTCTAAGAGAACAAAGCTGAACACCACATAGGACTCAAAATGCTTATGTATCTCTAAGTCTTGTCCTTTGTTTCTGTATGTCTGCCCATGTGTTTCCTTTATTAAACCTACTTGATTGTGGTAAGTCCTGTTGAAAAATCTTCTCTCTGTGTAAATTGTGGGCAGTTTCATACTTGACACCAATATAATTATGTCTTTCGCATAGCATAATGCTACACACATCATAGCTGTTTGACAATATCTGAAGAATCTAAATTGACTATTGAACCTTCATTATTGTTTAAGAGGGACAAGCCTTGAAATCCATGGTGGGCTCTGAGAAGTGTTCAGAAAGAAGAGAACTGATCTCAGATTTGTGGGCTTCACAAAGATATTAGACATAAGACAAATACACATTTGTCTTCACCAGTTCAAATATTTTCTCACGGGATTTTCAGTATATTGGCTTTTGTTTTCCTTCTAGATATGTTGATGACAAAGAAATACCTATGGTGGTTGTTTGTTTAAGGTAACCAGGTTCGATTGACTTTCCAAGCCTTTAATAGTTGTACACAATTTAATAACACACATGAATTAACTACTGGAACCTCTGCAGTTTTCCTGAGATAATTTGACATTTGATGAACTGTTAAAATCTGAATCACCCTAATGAAGTTCAAGTCAACTCAGTGGTACATATCTCCATAGTTTCATTGCAGGTAACTTAGCTTTGTAAAGGATTAATACAAAGATTACATCTCTCTTCACAGAATTTCTAGTTCCATCTACATTGACAAATTATGGTAAACATCAAATTAGTTTTATTTCTATTCTTTTTTGAATCCTGTACAATGGATATGCCCTCAGTATCAATCTGTCTTTGAGTATTTTATTTTAATTCCTTCACCATGGCTCACTAATTGTCTATTGTTTGTTTACTATAAATTTGAGGACATGGGAGGATTTTTTTATGTACCTTGTCATTGGTGCTGCTTCAAAAGTCAATCATAACTACAGTACTTAAGGATGACTGAGCATTTCTATCTCATTCAACCTGTGTGTAGCTTTTGTACTCACTTTTGTCCTTCTAATATCTCATTGAAGAGGATATAGGCCTCCATCATCCAATGGAAACAGTCAGAATCATCATTCTGGGGCAGTTTTAGAAAGATACATAGGAAAGTAAATAATCATCTTCCCATCCTCTCCTGCACCTTGTCTTTCTACAGACACACACACACACAAACACACTTATATATAAGTGTTCTATAAATAACATTTATTCTATAAATAATATTAAAAGTGTTCTGCACATATTTACACATATGTGTGTGTATTAGATAGAGTTTAAATTATTGCCCTGAATACCACTGAACTGAACTTACTTGTCAGCTTAACAGTGATTGAATGTGTTTTAATGTCATCTATTGAAGTAAGAACTGAATGTGATGATGTTATACAATGGTCTGAATAGAAGATTCATGGGACCGCATCAGATTTAGGGTAGACAAGATAAAAATAAGCCAATTCACATTGTGTCCTCATAATTGTATAAAACTTTGTGTCTAGTTTTAATTTTATCTTAGGCATCATTACTTGCTGATCCCTCATCTGCGTTTGAGGGTTTTGTAATACTAGATTCATTCCAAATTTATTTAAAGCTATTTGTCATACATACTGTGGATCCAGTTCTATAAATATTTACACAAATAGAGACAAAATTTATCAAGACAAATGTCTTCTACATATACTTATCTTCAGAATCAGATGTCTAAATCTAGCTTCCTATCGTGGTAAATTTATGCCCCTATGTTTGATTATCTTTTGGTAAAGGGAAGGAATTTGGGTATAAGAAATTATCTTTGCGACATTTGTGCATAATCATATATTATGTTGGATTGAGCTGCTCTAGATTCTATTTCATTCACATTCTATCTCTACAACAGCCGTTCAGAAAAGGTGGCATAAAACTGTTCTGGATCAAAGTAGGATTCTCCAAGAACCACTTGCTCATATATAAGAAAGTCAACAAATGCCATCAGTCTTGTCTATCTTCAAATGTCAGCTGTTTCTACCACATCAAATTTTATTCACTGCATGTACTAAGGTTTTCAAACCTTTAGTTTTGTTTGTGTGGACTCTACCCTTGCATGGAATGTATTGCACAGGTGTGCAGAAAATATTGCAAACCTGTATGATTAAAGAGCTGATCTAAAAAATATTTTCCTTTAAAGTTCTAGAAGTTGGTGTTAGACTCTACTCCTATTTGAGTCTTAGTATCATCACAGGAATGTTTTGACTTTTTCTAAATTTAAAACTCCTTTGCTGTTAGGAAACACAGACTACCCCCAATGTACAAAGTGACTAGAAGATCCAAAAGAGACCACGTTCTGTTTGTTCTATTTTCTGTACTCTACTCTTATTCCCTTCGTCTTTTACTTTTCCCTGAAGCAAAAAAAAATCATACAAAGGAAACCAAACTGCAAAAACAGAAAGGAACTAATAGAAAGGCTGTTTAACGTTTTCCAGCTGTGTCTGGGCCTCAGGGAAATTGAGAAGAGGCCAAGACTGCTCATTTTACAAGCATGTCCTAGAAATTCTTTTTGGGTTTCTACCTAAGAAAAATGTTTCCATGAAGGAGACTGCAAGACAATATTCCTTCTCCTTGTTAGCAGCAGGAGCATCATGAAAGGAGTTGACAATCCCAGAAAAAAAAAGAGAACCTTGAAACACATTAAAAAGAAAGACTTTGGTCTTTCTGCTCAGCTACCTCTGTGATGCCATCTCCCTTCACTGCTGTGTCAGCTCATAAAGGCATCTTAGTTCAATAGCAAAAGAACAAAATGGAGCCATTTTAAGAAAATGAAACTTCAACTTTAAGTTACCATCACTGGACGTAGGCATCAGACAACCACCACATAGTGAATTCCAGGTTCTTTCTCTGTTTGTCCTCCTAACATTGCAAGAAGTTATTTTGCTTTCACCACATCAGATACTCATTATTTCCTCCATTCGTTACTCTGAGCTCAGGATGTCAAAAATAAAATTGAAAAAAGAAAATGCATGATGTAGTTTCTGTTTAGAATGGAAGAAAATCTGCTTGAACCATCACTATATTGAAAAAAAAATATTGCCAGCCCTACTATTTAGAGAGTAAGGCAAACTGTCAATGTATTTCTCATACGTGCCACAACCATATCCTTTTCCATCCTATATCATCTTTAAAATCATAGTATATATTGATCTGCTACATTCATTTTTATAACAGTTGTATCAAACATCACCAATCTTCTTTTAACAACATCTTTCCCCAAAGAACAAGCTCTTAGACTAGTCACTACAAGTTATTTGTGGTTCGTTAAGAAGGAGAAGAAGAAGAAGAAGAAGAAGAAGAAGAAGAAGAAGAAGAAGAAGAAGAAGAAGAAGAAGAAGAAGAAGAAGAAGAAGAAGAAGAAGAATTTTACCTTCATCTCATGTGAAAATGTGTTGCCCTAATTGCCTGGTATCAAGCGCTCAATAGAAATAGAGGGAAGGTTGAAGATTAAGCAGAAAGAGTGACTCAGAACCTTTCAAAACACTGGCTATGATGCTGTAAAGATTCTGTCCCTTACTGGCAAAGAACTGCCAATGGTGCTAAGCTTAAACATGCTAGAAATTCATGGCAGGTAGTTAGACATTCCTCTCTAGTGTAGTAATGAGGGTCAGAATTATAGAGGACTTGCAATCTTCTTTTACCTTTTTAATGGAGAAATCTTATTAAGGTATTCATACTTGCCTTAAACTTGTGCTCTGCCTGTCTCAACCTCTCATGTAGCTGGAATAACAAACACCACTAGGACCTAGCACTAGCTTAGAGAATATCTTTTTATTTATTTATTTATTTTTCTTTATTGATTTTTATTGAGCTCTACATTTTTCTCTGCTCCCTTCCCTGCCTCTCCCCTCCCCCTTTCAACCCTCCCCCAATGTCCCTGTGCTCCCAATTTACTCAGGAGATCTTGCCTATGAGTGAGCACATGTGACAATTGTCTTTCTGTGTCTGGGTTACCTCACTCAAAATAATGTTTTATATCAGAGAATATCTTAATTAAATGGTTTCAGAAGTGTATCTGAGAACACCATATCCATTTAATGGAGCATTTGTCAACAATAAAAATGAGCAAAATGAACACACATGCACACAATATTCATCTCAAATTGAATGTATTTTAAGAGATTTGTGTGTTTTAAGAGCTTTCAGGAAAATGGTAATCTTAAAAATCTTTATGTGGCATTATTATATTTACATGAAATTTTCTAAATAATAAAACCACATATATATGAGACAGAATGATAATTTCTGAGGGTCAATATAGAGGATAAATACATATCTTCAGAGTGAAAGCAGAAAGGAGATTCTTTGTGGGAAGATGAGTTTGTTATAGCTTGATTATTCAAATCTATGGAGCTGATAATAGATCTACATGAACAGATACAGACACACAAGAATGAATTAGGAAAAGAAAAACAGTCATGCCAAAAATTAATGCAATCCAAGTGGATTGGGTTAATTGTGTTATAGCAATATCAATCACTTTTTACATGAATGACATAATGTCATAAAGATTTTCACAAATATGGGTGGTGGAATAATTTATTATCTAATCTATTCTTGTGATGCTAGAATAATTTTCAAAACTAATTTTGAAAAATAATTCTTAAGTGGCATTTGGGGAGCATATACTACTCAATTGACTATTCATTTACTAAATAAGTATTTGCTGGCCACCTAGTTTTGTGTAAAGGATCTGAACATACAGAGTTAAGAAGGGAAGTGAATTTGCTGTCATCACAGTATTCTAGTGAGCCTGATGAACAAACACAAAGCTGAACTATCCAGTGTAAAACATTTCTCTTTCAAGTTTCATGACAGAAAAGGAGACACTCTGAAGGTTTACTTCCTTGGAGATTAAGAGAATCTTCATGGAAATGGGCACAACCAAGAAAGAGAATTACAGACCAATTTCACTTATAAACATCGATGCAAAAATCCTCAATAAAATACTGGCAAACTGAATCCAAGAACACATCAAAAAAATCATCCATTTTGATCAAGTAGGATTCATCCCGGAGATTCAGGGCTGGTTCAACATACTTAAATCTATCAATGTATTCCATCGTATAAATAAACTGAAGGAAAAAAAATGATCATTTCACTAGATGCTGAAAAGGCATTTGACAAAATTCAACATCCCTTTATAATAAAGGTCTTGGCGAGATTGGGTATACAAGGAGCATATCTAAATATAATGAAAGCAATATACAGCAAGCCAAGAGCTAACATCAAATGAAATGGAGAGAAACTCAAAAAGATTCCACTAAAATCAGGAATGAGACAAGGCTGTCCACTCTCTCCTTATCTATTTAATACGCTTGAAGTTCTAGCAATAGCTATAAGACAATATAAGGAGATCAAGGGGATTCAAATTGGAAAGGAAGATGTCAAACTTTCATTATTTGCAGACAATATGATAGTATATATAAGCGATCCCAAAAACTCTACCAAGGAACTTCTACAGCTGATAAATACCTTCAGTGAAGTGGTAGGATGTAAGATCAACTCAAAAAATTCAGTAGCCCTCCTATACACAAAGGATAAAGAAACAGAGAGGTATAGCAGAGAAACATTACATTTACGATAGCCACAAATAGCATAAAGTATCTTGGGGTAACACTAACCAAGGAAGTAAAAGAACTATTTGTCAAGTACTTTAAGTCTTTGAAGAAAGAAATTGAAGAGGATACCAGAAAATGGAAGGATCTCCATGCTCCTGGATCGGTAGGATTAATAGAGTAAAAATTGCAATTCTACCAAAGGCAATATATAGGTTCAATGCAATCCCCATCAAAATCCCAACAAAATTCTTCATAGACCTTGAGAGAATAATAACTAACTTTATATGGAAGAACAAAAACCCAGGATTGCCAAAAACAATCCTATACAACAAAAGAAATTCTGGAGGCATTACCATCCCTGACTTCAAACTCTATTACAAAGCTACAGTATTGAAAACA
>JAQHUG010000086.1:4460601-4478695 GCA_028555095.1 Dicrostonyx torquatus | reverse complement strand
TATGGATGCACATCTTCCTAGACCGAGATGGAGGGGGGAGGGCCTTGGGCTTCCCACAGGGCAGGGTATCCTGCCCCATCTTAAGGAAGCAGGGGAAGGGTTGTGGGTAGTGGGGGAGCGGGAGGGCCGGGAACAAGGGGAGTAAATGTACCATAGCCAGTGCCTTGACCTTGTCCTCATCTGCCAACCCCACCCACAGAAAAACTTGATCCTACCTCTCCACCCAGGTGGAACTCTCACTTTCTTTCAATGACTATCCTTAACTCCTCATACACACCTTCAAAACCATGGGATCTAGCCCTGGTCCCACATCCAGTCTCCCAAGCTGGGCTGGCTTCTCTTGCATGTACCACAAATTATCTCCAGACTTTTGGCCATGATCCTTCCTACCTATCTGCCAAACCATAGACCCCTCCATTGCCCCATTCAGCCTTTCCATCCAGCCCAAATACTCCAACATTCCAGGATTGAACTAAAAAGCATATTCTATGCAACAGCCCAGTTCCCTTTGTCCACTTGATTTATTCCAAAGTCATCCACAACCTCTGAATCTAAGCTGCCTGCATATCCGTTCTTTACCTCCAAATTTCTCTGTCCATATCAGAGTTAGAACTAACCAAAGAAGTTCACATGCCCAGATAGCACAGTCAAAATATAAACAACAACAACAAGACCAAGACGACATCTTGCCACAACTGACCATTTCTGTTGTAATGTTTGCCAATGAAAATTACCTACATAAACCCCAGAACACAGAAAATAAAACAACAATCATGAATTTCATCAAATAAATTTCTTTCTCTTTCTCTCTCTCGCACATATACAGTGAAATGAGGAGAAAGAACTTAATGAGAAAAAAAATCATTAGGAAATGGGCAAGAAACTCAAATACAAGGCTGATAGAAAGGATAAAGACAATATAGGATGTGTTTTAATCAGAACAAAAAATATAAACAGTACTTGATATAAAGTGAAGATAGATTTGAAAATTTTAATAACTCAAGTAAAAAAAATTGAGGAATGCCTTTCAAGTAGAAAGAATAAAACAGAAGGCAAAATGTTAGGATGTGAGGAAAAAGTAAAAAGTCTGCACCAAATAATTCAAGAATGTGAAAATTTTAAAACACAAGAAAAAACAAGCAGAGAATGTGTGGCATTATAAAAAACAATACTCTAAATAATAGGCTGAGATGAGAGAGAAGATTTCCAAGTCAGTAACCTATATCAAATCTTCAAAAGGATTATACAAAAAACTTACCCAGTCTAATAAAAGACACACAAGTGCAGATATGATACACACAGAACATGAACAAACAAGATTATTAAAGAAAATCCCATAGTATATCACAGTTAAAACACTAAGTATGCATGACACAGTATAGTGGCTGTCGGCATGTGTACACACACACACACACACACACACACACACACACACACACACACGTGCGCGCGCAAGAAAAAAAGTGGAGAGAGAGCAGGAGGGAAGGGAGAGAAGGAAGGATCCAAGGGACTTAATTCACTAAATTCTACAGTTTGGTAATAGCCAACAATCTTCTACATCTCAAGTAGGCTTGCTTTCCAAATACAGGTTAAGAATTCAAGTGAAAAACACAGATTGGTACTGAGTGGAAAAGAAAAAGAAAAAGAAAACAAAGGGAATGCTAGAAGGTCAATAATTTGTCTTCCACCCTTAAAAAATGTTCACAGTGGTGGTGTGAAACATGCACTCTTTATTGTAAGCAGATATTTCTCTCCTGGACATATGCTCCCAAATACCCAGCAGCCACTTTCCAAATTACCACACAGAAGCTTATATTAATTATAAATTCTCAGTTCATAGCTCAGGATTGTTACTACCCAATTCTTATATTTTAGTTAACCCATATTCCTTATTTACCTTCACTAGCACTGCATGTTCATCTCTTGCTCCCGGGCATCTGCCTGGCATCTCTCTGACTCTGCCCATCCTCTTTCCAGAAAACTCAGTTTGATCATTCCACCTATACTTCTTGTCTAGCTACTGGCCAATCAGCATTTTATTAAACCAATTCAAAGGGACAAATCTTTGCAGTGTACAAGAGGATTATTCCACAGCACTTTAGCCTCGACAAATATTTTTAAAATATGAAATCAATACTACAGGTAATGTGCAGTTAGTAAATAGGTGATTTGAAAGATTCTTTTGTTTCCTTTCCTCATATATTCTTCTCTCTCTCTCTCTCTCTCTCTCTCTCTCTCTCTCTCTCTCTCTCTTTTTTTCTCCTCTCTCTCTCTCTCTTTCTCTGTGTGTGTGTGTGCGTGTGTGTGTGTGTGCGTGTGTGTGTGTGTGCGTGCGTGCATGCATGTATGTGTGTCTTTCACACATACACACACTCACTTCTATTTTTCTAGATAGGGTTTCACTGTGTAAAACACAGCCTTAGCTGTTCTGGAACTAGAATCATAGAGCCTAGAACTCACAGAGATCAACCTCCCTCTGCCGCCTGAGTGCTGGGATTACATGTGGGCACCACATTGCTTGATTCCTCCTGCATTCTTGTAAGAATAATCACTAAACATCTAAACATCTCTTTCCATTGGCCCTAGGAATGATTAAATATGAGGATATAAATAGTAAGCTATAGGTCTATCTATGGTGATAACTGAGTATGTTACCTTTGGCAAGTTCTACTCTTCCCCTGATCTTGGCTATTTTATCTGAATAATGTAGATGAGTTTGATTAAAAATGATGGTAGTAATCCAATGCTGTCTGGATTACCTCAAGAAATTCTTTTATAAATTCTGAGAACTTCTTTCCCATACTTGGAATAATATTTAAAACTGGGTCTTTTTGGCAACTGTATTTGTTTTTTATTACCCTTTTTCTTGAGAGAAACTGTGTATTCATTTTCTTTCTGTATTTTTCATCGTGAATGCTGAGGCATCAATGCCTTGGAGTCTGTTGTGGCTTGTCCATGTACTGCACACATTTTCCAGTAATTCTCTTATTTTCATGGCACAGAAATATTTTGGCCAAATGTTTCTCCCTGATGTCCCTATAAATGGAACTGTGACACAACAATCAAAGAACAAAATTGTCATGAGTCCAGGAAACATTTGCATGCTACTTTATTTTAGACATAAACTTTAAAACTTCTAGTATTCCATGGTAAAAAATTCCAGAGTATCAGAGAAAGTATGCAGCTTTAGATGTAAACTCATGGGATTCAACACTGTTGATATTTTTAGAAAAAAGAATATTTTGGAGAAAAAGAAAGTAGCAAGGAGAGAAGGAGAAAAGAATGGAGGGAGAGAGGAGAGAGAGAGAGAGAGAGAGAGAGAGAGAGAGAGAGAGAGAGAGAGAGAGAGAGAGAGAGAGACTGGGACAGAATATGAAACAGAGCTTTTACATACTCAGCTTTCAATGTTATCAGATGCTTACTATATTTTTCTGTTCGAAGACCTCCATTTCTGTAATTTATGGTAAGGAAATTAAAGTGACACAAATATTATTTTGACACAGTAAAGTATAATAAGGTAAATCAAAATTATCACACTGAATTTGGGCATGGGGCAACCCTACAAAAGGAAAAGAGTCTCAAACGCACAAGTATTAGAGACCCACTGGTTCTCAACAGTCAGGAGAAAAGAGTCCCATAAAAATACTAATATATAAGCTGTAATATATAAGCAGAAGACTTGCTACAGACCTATGTAGGAACTATGCATGCTGCTTCAGTTTCTGTGAACAAGTATATGCCTTATTAGTTGATTCTTTTTCTCTTGGTATCCTCCATTCTCTCTGGCTTTTATGATATTTGTGGATTTGAAAAAGACCTCCAATTAATACTTTATCTCTAGATAATGGTGGCTTGGGTTTTGGTATCTATTTCCATCTCTTGCTGGGGAAAGTCACTCTGGTAATGACTTGATATGAGTATACCAGAATGTCATTTGGATTCAGTCATTGAACCTTTTTTTTTTACAAGTAGTGTTTGGTTTTACACTTGTCTCTGTGCTGTTAAGTTTCTGGTTCTAGGTTACTCTAGCAGTCTCCTGTATGAGTTTCTTCTTGTGCAGTAGACCTTACATCAAACTCTCAAAAGTTCTGTGCCGTGTTTGCCCTAGCATAATTTGCAGGCAGGATAGATTGCAGGTCAAATGTTTCATGGTTGTGTTTTTATCCAATTTCATTTTCAGTACCCAAGAGGAGTACCCCATACCAAAGAGACAAGAGAATAGGGGTGAAGGCTCCACATAGGCACCAGCTTGACTATTACTCTTTATTAAGATCACCTTCGTAGATTCCAGGCAGCTTCCCTTATACTAGATTTCCATAATAGCCCCGGAAACTCCCTAATTCCAACAGTCTGAACTCTCTCCCTCTGTGTCCTTTATCCTTCTTTCTGATCTCCTCACACCAATCTCTACCCATGTAGAGTCTGCCAGTAAAATCTATTATATTTCTTCTCCCAGAGAGATCATGCGTCTCTTCTAGACACATACTTTTTACCTAACCTCACTGAAGCTACAAATTGCAGCTTGCTTATCATTTAGTTAATAGTTAATATTTACTTATAATTGAATACATACTGTTGTTGGAGGCTGCTTGTTGATTCCTAGCTGCCCAAACTTGAAATAACTACTCAGAAACTATATTATTTAATCACTTCTTGGCCAATACACTTATGAGTATTTCTGACTTACTCTTAATTTAACCAATTTCTATTAGTTTATATTTTACCACGAGGTTCTTGACATACCAGCAAGTTTGAGCTAGCAGCTGGCATCTTTCTTCTCTGGCAGCTCCATGGCATCTCTTTTCTCTGTCTTGTTTATCCCAGAATTCAGTTTAGCTTTCCCCACTTAGCTCTACTTTACCTTATCACAGGCCAAGCCAGCTTTTTTATTCATTAACCAATAAAAACAACACATATACAGAAGGACTTCCATACAAACATACCACATTTATATTTTTGGGTCTTGTTTACATCACTCAATATGCTTTTGTTTTAGTTCCAGCCACTTGCCTACAAATTAATAATGTCATTATTTAACAGCTGATAGTATTTCACAGTGTAAATGTACTACATTTTCATTATCCATTCTTTTATTGAAGGATATCGGGTTGTTTCCAGTTTCTAATTATTAGAAATACAGTCACAATGAACATGCTTGAGCAATTGTCCTTGCGGTAGGATGTTGCATACTTAGATTATATTCCTGAGAGTAACATAACTGGGTCTTGAGGTAGATGGATTCCCAAGCTTCTGGTGAACGGTCATATCTATTTCCATAATGGCTATATAAGTTTTCACCCCTATCAACAATGGGGAAGTGTTTCTCTTGTTCCACATTTTCACCAGCATGAGCTGTCTCTTGTGTTTTACATTCAAACAGGTGTTAAGTTCTAATCTCAAAGTGTTTTTTATTTGCATTTCCATCATGGATAAGGAGTGCTGAACATTTCTTTAAGTAGTGTTTGTCAGCTATTTGAGTTTAGGTCTTAACCCAATTTATTAATGTGATTGTTTATTTTTAATATACTGTTTCTTAAGCTATTTATGTATTTTAGATACTAGCCTTCTATGGAATGTGGAGTTGGTTAAAAAAAATATTTTCTCATAATGTAGACTGCTGATTTGTCTGATTCACAGTTATTTGCCTTATAGAAGCTTTTAAGTTTCATGAGTACCTTTTATTAACTGTTGATATTTGTGGCTCCACTATTGGGGTTATATTCAGAAAATCTCTTCCAATGCATTTTCCTCTTTTTCTTCTGTCAGGTTTGATTGAATCTGGCTTCATTTGAGGTCTTTGATAAATTTGGACTTGAATTTTGTGTAGAATACAATTATGAATATATTTGAATTCTTCAGCTTGCAACACCCACTTTCAGTGAATGATACAACTTGTTAAAGATGGTGTCTTTTTTCATTATTTATCCCTAAATTCTTTTTTTTTTTTTTTTTTTTTTGTTTCTTTGAGACAGGGTTTCTCTGTAGCTTTGGAGCCTGTCCTGGAACTAGCTCTTGTAGCCCAGGCTGGTCTCGAACTCATAAAGATCCACCTGCCTCTGCCTCCCGAGTGCTGGGATTAAAGGCGTGTGCCACCACCGCCCGGCTTATCCCTAAATTCTTTATGAAAACTCATGTCAATAGGTATATGGACATTTTTAGGTTGCCATTTGTGTTGGGATTGCCTTTGGTAAAATGGATGTATTCATTATGTTAATCTCACAGACCCATGAGCATGAGGGGCCTTTTCATCTTCTCATATTATCTTCTTCAATTTATTTATTCAAAGAGAAAGAGAAAGAAGCTGGAGAGAGAGAGAAAGAGAGAGAGAGAGAAGAAGAAGGAGGAGGAGGAGGAGGAGGAGGAAGACAAGGACAGGGATAGGGAGGAGGTTTATCAACAGCATTAAAGCATGGGCCTTCAGTGTTTTGGGAACAGAAGAACTGGATTTTTGAGTATCATATGCTGTTCAAATGAAAGAACCAAAAATTTTTCAACCTGTACTACATCACTAACATAGACAGGAGTAGAGTCATCTACTTCTGCTACTTACCTAAAAGGCAGGGTTGGTGTGGTAAGGTTGAAAGAAATTATTTTTGATATCCTAAGGGAAGCTCTGCTTGCTAGAAATAAGTGGTGATAGTGCGGGCAGTGTTAACGACAGCATTTTGGGCCATTCTGTTCTCACAGGTCAAGACTTCGAGGCCAAATTACAGCTCTCTATTGACTCTATTACACAGTCTTTGGCCTACCTCCAACAACAGAACACTTCTCTGGCCTGAGTGTCTCTCCAGGATAACCAGATCTTAGATTTCTTAATAACAGAGAAAGGTGGGGTTATCCTTGTAGATTCCTGGGAATTCCTCTAGTGTCAGGTTTTTTGCAAGCCCCATAATGGCTTCCTCAATCAAAATATTTTTTCTTTGCTCTCAGTCTCTTTCCTTCCCCTCTCTCAACTATCATTTTCCCTCAAGTTCTCCTCCTCCCTCCCTTTCACTCCTCCCCCACTCCTTCTGCTCGCCCTTCTTCCCCCACTCCCATGCTCCCAATTTTCTCAGGAGATGTTTATTTTCTTTTCCCAGGGGTAACAATATATGTTTCTCTTAGTACTCACTTTGTTACTTAGCTTCTCTAGGGTCATGGCCTAGAGGCTCAATATCCTTTGGTTTACAGATACTATTCACTTATGAGTGAGAACATACCATGTTCGTCCTTCTGGGTTCAGGTTACTTCACTCAGGATGGTGTTTTCTAGTTCCATCTCTTTGCACGCAAGTTTCAAGATGTCATTGTTTTTAACTGCTGAGTAGTATGTACTCCATTATATAAATTTACTACATTTGCTTTATCCATTCTTTGGATCTAGGCTGTCTCTAGGTTCTGGTTATTACAAATAATGTTGCTGTGAATGTAGTTGAACAAATATCCTTTCGGTATGGTTGAACATTCTTTGCATATATGCTCAAGAATGGTATAGCTGGATCCTGAGGTAACTTGATTGCCAGTTTTCTGAGAAACTGCCATGCTGATTTCCAGAGTGGTTGTACAAGTTTGTACTCTTACCAACAATGAAGGAGAATTCCTTACTCAACATCCTCTCCCGCATAAGCTACCATTGGTGTATTTGGTCTTTGGGATTCTGACTGGTGTAAGATGGAATCTCAGAGTTGTTTTGATTTGAATTTTTCTGATGGATAAGGATGTTAAATATTACCTTAAGTGTCTTTCACCCATTTGAGATTCTTCTGTTGAGAATTCTCTGTTTAGATCTGTACCCCATTTTTAGTTAGATTATCTGGAATTTTAATGTCTAATTTCTTGAATTCTTATATTTTGAATATCAATCCTCTGTCTGACGTGGTGTTGGTAAAGATCTTTTCCCATTCAGTAGGCAGCCGTTTTGTCCTATTGACTGAGTACTTTGCTTTACAGAAGCGTCTCAGTTTCAGGTCCCATTTATTGTTGTTCTCAGTGTTTGTGCTACTGGTGTTATATTTAGGATGTGGTCTTTTGTGTCCATACATTGCAGGCTACTCCCACTTTCCCTTCTATCAGGTGCAGTGTGGTCAGATTTATATTGAGGTTTTTAATCCATTTGGACTCGAGTTTCATGCATGGGATAGATATGGATCTATTTTCATTTTTCTACAGGGTGACATACAGTTATGGCAGTGTCATTTGTTAAAGATGTTTTCTGTTTTCCATTGTATAATTTTAGCTTCTTTGCAAAAATCAGGTGTTCATAGGTGTCTGAATTAATATCTGGGTCTTTGATTCAATTTCATTGGTCAACCTGTTTGTTTTTATGTCAATAACAAGTTGTTTTCAATACTGTAGCTCTATAATAGAGCTTGATGTGAGGAAAGTTGATGTCTATGGAAGTTCTTTTATTGTATAGGATTATTTTGTGTATCCTGGGTTTTTGGTTTCTCAATATGAAATTGAGTATTATTCTTTTAAGTGAAGAACTGTATTGGGATTTGATGGGGATTGCATTGGATCTATAGATTGCTTTTGATAGGATTTCTATGACTTCAGCTAAGACCCTAAACAATAGTGGAGAGGGTGCCCAAACTGGCCTTTCCCTGTAGTGAGATTGATGACTATCTTAAATGTCACCATAAAACCATTATCCAGAAACTAATGAAAACAGAGACAGAGAGAGAGAGACCCATAGCAGAGCACTGGGCTGAACTCCCAAAGTCCAGGTGAAGTGTAGGAGGAGTATGAATATGAGCAAAGTGGTCAAGACCATGATGGGTACATTCACCAAAACAGTCTCTGATCTCTTAGTGTCTGGAGAACAGCTTCCCAGGCCTTTCTGGTTTTTAGACTCAATAGAACTGAACAATTCTAATGTATCATCCTTTGTGTGTTTCTTATTTTTTTCACTTGAAGTTCTTAATAGTCCGTCTTTGTTATGTGGGCTTAGTGTTTTAATTATTATATGCTGAGACTTTCTGTTCTCAGCCACTTCATTTAGTGTTCTGTGTGCTTTTCTGCGCCTTCTTTTTTTTTTTTTTTTTTTTTTTTGGTTTGGGATATTTTCTTTAATGATTTTGCTGAGAATATTTTCTATGCCTTTGGACCTGTTGGGTTTTTTTTCCTTCTTTCATTCCCATTAGGATTAGATCTAATTTTTTCACAGTTTCACAGATATCCTGGATATTTGTGTCACTATTATTTCTTTTTATATTTCACATTTTATTTGACAAAGGTATTCATTTCTTCTATTTTGTCTTCACTGTCTGAGATTTTCTCCTCTATATCTTGTATTCCATTGGTGAGGTTTGCCTGTTAGTTTAATGTTTTAGTTCTAAAAATGCATATTTCTATCAGTTTATATATTGATTCTATTTTCTCTTTCAGGTCTTGATCTCATTTTTTCATTTTCTTTCACTGTTTTTTTATCATAGATTTTTAACAGGGTTCTCTCATTTCCTGTTTAAAGACCTCTGTCATAATCATGAAGGCTATTTTAAGGTCTTGTGATTTACCAATAATACAATACTCAAGACCTCCTCTGGTAGTGTTGCAATCCTCTAGGGAAGACATATTGTCCTAGCTGCTATTGACTGCATTTTTTTAATGATGTCTAGGTTTCTGGATTTGGGAACATTGTATATCTAGGTGCTGATAGTTTCTCTTGCCTTTGTTGGCTTGGTGCTTTTATTCTTTGGTTTCTATTGCTCTATGTGGTTCTTAGAACAGTGTGTGGTTGTGTGTTGTCTAGTAGAAATTTGTCTTGGATACTGATAGAGTTGGCCTTTGTGAATTCTGGGTAAAATATGTTCATGCTTCCATGTCAGGAGTGATTTCAAATTATTCTCTATATTGCAAATATATTGAATTTCTTATAAGAATAAGCTTACATATATATGACTTTGGATATGTAGAAACAACCACACACATGTACATGACCACAGAAAAGTAGCATATCCAAAATATTTTAGGGTATTTGAGTTTGTGAAACTTAAACATTTTAACTCATATATATATATATATATATATATATATATATATATATATATATTATTGGATACAAATTCACTTTTGTTTTCCTAACATGCTATAATTAGCATCATTTAATGAGGGTAATAGAATTGAATATACCTAGTGATTTCTGGAAATTTTGGTTTGTACTTGAATGGATGATTTACAAGTCTACTTCCATTAAGTGGCTGACATTTGGCTGGTGTCAATACTTAGTTTTAATTTCTTAGTGTAAACTGTGGCTGTGAAAACAATGAGAGCAAATAAAAGGTGAAAAAGAAAATGTTGACTCATTGAACCAACAAGATCCAAGAAGTTCTCTATTACTGTCCAGAATGGTATTTATATTAATTGTCCTAACATGCAATCAATACACACTGTGATGTAGCTCATGGGAATTTTTTGTTCAAGTATGTCATAGACAACACCTCTACATGTTTCCTATGTAATTTGATCTTTTTGAATCCTCTACTAGATTCTATCTTTCCCTGTAGACTTGCTTGTATTTTCATATCCAATGTATATGATTTTACATATTCTAATTAGATGTTGAAAAAACAAATGAGAGGAAATGTGATATTTGTCTTTCTGTGTCTGGCTTATCTTCTTTAGAATGATGATATCCATTTTAATCTGTTTTCTATAAATGACTAGATTTTTTACCTTAGCACTAACTGAAGCCCTATTGTTTATATATACCAAATTTCTTACCTATTCCTCTACAATGGATACCTCATTCAGCATATTTTGTCATAAAGTAGGTGGCATAGCTTTGTCTGTGATTTATTCATATAGAGTCCTTTGGGTATGTATCAAAGAGAGGCATAACTGGACCAAATAATAGAACATACTTACTGATTTCTGTAACCACTGAATTAATTTATATTCCTATTGCCACTTTTGTTGTTGTTGTTATTGTTGTTATTTAATGCTAGTCATTGTGTCTGGGATGAGAATTTTAATGTAACTTTAATCTGCATCTCCTAATGGTTAAGAATGCTGAACATTTTAATGTATTTTTTGGCTTTTTTTAACCCCATCTCTCTGGAACTTCTGTTTATAGAAGTTGTCCATTTATTGATTAGGGGATTTGTGTTTGAAATATTTAAAATGTGTTGTTTTATTTTGAGTTCTTTATTTTGTAGCTACATATTGTTTCTCTAGCTGGCTAACATTTCCTCCCAGCCTCTAGGGCTATTTCTTTACTCAGTGGTTTCCATTGTTGTTGCTGGCTATTGTGACATGTTTCAGGAAGTTCTTGTCTATGACTACGCATGGAAATGTTATATATTTTAAATCTGATCATTTAAAAGCTTCAGATCTTACAATAAGATTTTAAGCATATGTATATACATACAGACACATAAACTTTTGTTTAGTATGAGAATGAGGAACTATCTTCAAGCTTGGAATTGTAGATACCAGGTTTTCACATATCCATATGTTGAGTTTCTTGTACATAGCATTATATTATCTGCAAATAAGGGTACTTCAGCTTGCTCTTTTTCTATTTACAGTGTATTTTTTTTATTTTGCCTCATACCTTCATTTAAGACTCTATATAGCATAGAAAACACGTTCTTCTGCCTCATTACTAAATTTAAGGGAAACCTGTTACATTTCACCATTTACTATAATTGGTAATAATTTACTTATAGCTATTTAATATATAATATTTTCCTCTAACTTTTAAAATATGTTTTTAGACTATTTTTCAAAATTTTGATGGCTATGACTGAGAGGTTTCATATGAAATTCTTGTTCATTGGTACAAATTTGTGGTTTTGTTTCAGTACCTTGCTGTTTTGTTACAATGACTCTGTAGTATAAACTTGAAGTCAGATGGAAGTTATCTACAGGATTATTTACTTCTTCAATATAACTTTGTCATTCAGTGTCTTTTATGCCTTCATATGCATTGTAGTGTTTATCTTTTTAGTTTTTTGGGTGTCAATTAGTCTATTGGATAGAAGTTTTCCAAAATGTATAGATTGGCTTTGATAGATATTTTCACCTTTAATATCTTTTCTCAATTTCTTCCTTAATTATCTTAGAATATACATTGAAAGGAGTTTCAGTGCTTTTTTTGGACTTAAGTTCAGGTATTTTATATTCCAGAATCTAATGTGAGTAAGTGATTTCCTGACTTTTTTCTTAGCATGTTTGTAATTTTGTTATTGGAATGCCAGTCCTTCCTATCTGTTGGTTTTGTGAATTACTAATCGGTAAGGGTACTTATCATTTCTAAGTGTTTTCTCTAAGAATATATTGTGTCTCTTGTATATAGTATCATATTAGCTTCAAATAGCCATAATTAATTTTCCTCTTTCCTATTTACATTGCATTTGTTTATTTTGTCTCATTGTTCCTCTTAAGGTTCTACATAGCATGTAAAATAAGCTTTCCTTTTCTGTTCCTAAATTTAAGGGAAACACATTACATTTCCCCATTTAGTATAGTACTATTTATAGCTTTTCCCCATTTAGTATAGTACTATCTATAGCTTTTCATATTGTGTAAAGGTTTTATTCATAATTTATTTGGGATTTTACCATGAAAGGTTTTCAGAAATGGTCATGGAGGTTTTCTCTATTTATTTCAATGATTTTTTGTTCTGAATGATTATTATATTGACCATTAATTTGCAAATGTTGAACCATCCTTGCATCAATTAAAGAAGTCAACTTGATCATTTTGGGTGTTTTTTGTTATGTGCTCTTAAATTTCGTTTGTTATTATTTTGAGATTTTTTTGTGTGTGTTCATGATTTTTCTTTCTTTATTCAATTTTTTCCTTTTGATATTGTACCAAATTCTGTCTGATTTTTTTACTAGGATAATCCAGACATTGTAGAAACAGTTTAATAATGTTACTTAGTTTCCTATTTGTGACTTTATTTTAAAGTTTCAGTTGAATTCAGCAATAAATCAGTCTGGGTCTGATCTTTTCTAAATTAGGAGACTTTGTATCGCTGTTTCAATCCCATTTGTTGTTATAGATCTGCTTGAGGTTTTTGTATACTATGCTCATGTATAGAATCCTATTACTGAGGATGGAGATATGTGGAAGACTGAAGGCATTGAAAGAACCTAATTTCTGATGGATTTATTATGCATTGTAAGTATCTTCACTCCACTCCTTGAAGCACAGTTTTCTCTACACTTATCTGAAACTATTATTTCTACATCATTTATGGAACAAGCAATACTATTTTCATAGAGATCTGGAAAACAAGTCTCGCTGGTGCACCAGTGTCCACCCATCTTTGTTTTAAGACATAATCAGAGTCGACTGGAAACTAAGATGTAACATTCCTAATTAAAACTCAAAGTAGCAGTAGCTAAATAAAAGCACTGAGGCAATAGAGAAACATAAATACAGTTATTATAACAAATAATTCAATCAAAGCGATATTGATAATGGTCTGATTTGTGGAGACATTTGATACTCACTGGTTAGTTAATCATGATATGTCTTGATATGAAACAAATATGCAGTCTAATAAGGTCTTGTTATATAAACATAAACAGCAATTTGCATAACAAATAATTGAAAGCTTCCTTGAATCTCAGCACAGAGACTCATTAATCTTTATCCATTTTCTAGGTTTAGATTAGTAATCAGACTCAGAATTCTTTAAGTAAAGGAGAAGCCACTTACCCTTATGAAGTTCCTTCTACGATATAAAAACTTTGCTATTAATCTAATCTGTTCCCCAAAGGCCCTGAGCCTTTATTCTTTTATTTTATTTTTGTAGAATGACCAGATGTTATCAGAGAAAAACTAACTAGTTAGATCTTTCATGGCCCAGTAGTTAGTGGATTTGAATTGACATTGATTGTAAGAGACCTCAAATGGCATTGCCGCCCTTCTGTTAAAGTAGGTGGTCATGGAGGTGAAAAGATTAATGGGGTTTTAGCCAAAGTCTGTCTCTGTCTGGGTTCAAATGGATCTCTAAATTCATTCTGTGCTTATTGCACCTATCCAAGAACAAATAATAGGACAGGTGTATTTAGAAGTTGGCAGAATATATACATTTGTTCCCCAAACTACATATTAAGGGCTATTATGATTGGAAAGGATAAGTAGTATCCAACAGATATGACTTTGAAAGAAAAAACAATTAGCTGTAACAAATATTACATCCACATAGTGATTTAAAAATTTAGTGCCACCATAAAGGAATTGAATATTTCAATGATGATGGTACCAACCAAAACTTCATTTAATTCCTTTATTTGGGTAGTTTTATTTTAAAGAATAAAACTGATTACCACCAATTTAATCAAGTACTGACTCCAATTACAGCTGCTATGTCATATGTGGTTTCTTCACTGAGGTAGACTAACATATCCCTTGGTAAATTGTATGCAGTTATTGATCTTAAAAATGTTTCCGCTGTACATATTAATATTCATAAAGACTATGAAAAGAAATTTGCTTTCAGATACCATGACCATCAATACACTTTGACTGGTATACCTCATAAGTACATCAATTCTATAGACCCATGTCTTCAGTGAGGTTTATGGCACTTGATTACTGAATATTCTTACTAGGTACCACACCTTATATTATATTAATGATCATTGGATCAATTGGGCAGGATAAAGCGGAGACATTGTACTTGTTGATAAAAGATATGTACATTAGAAGACAAGAAATAAATTCTCTCAAAATGAAAAAAAAATGTTGAATAAGATTTCTGTAAGTCCTGTACTGTGGGACACATAGAGATATTCCTTTTTAGGTGAAGAAAAAGTTGCTGCATCTGGCTACTCTCCCACCAATAAAAACCATATGGTTGATTTGGCATATTTGAATTTTGGAGGCAGTATGTTCTTCACTTGGGTGTGTTACTGTCTCACAAACACACACACACACACACACACACACACACACACACACACCAAATGACATGGGAAGGTAATATTGTTTAGTGGGTCTTGGAACAAAAGCTCTGCAAAGATTTCTGCTTGTTCTGCCAAGTGGATCATGTGTTACAACAAATCCAATGTTACTCAGGGCATCAAGGTCAGACAAGAATAGTTTCTGGAGAATTTGTAGTCTCTCTGTAGTTGTATGACAGTAGAGGCCTTAAAATTTTGAAGCACGGGCTCTGTAATCACTTGGGGACATTGTTTCTATGAAAGACAGAACTTGGCCTGCTATTGTTCTTTAGTCAAAACTGTGTTTGTGATAATGGATCACCAAATTACATTGAAAACTAAGCTGCCCACCATGACCTCATATTTTCTGATTTGCAAAGTCACGGCGTTGAACAAGAACCACAACAGTATTTCTTCAAATATAAATAGTATGTACAGGATTGGATCTGAGCTTGTCCTGACATGACAGAAAGGTTAGACAAAGATTGGTCAATTTCCTACAATTTCTCTTCCTGTGATGATGACTTCTGCCACTACCATATACTAATGACCTCACTGGGTATGTCTTCTGATAAGTAGACAATTAAGACAATGGTAAATCTTAGTTCTCATTTCTGCAGACATCCCCCAGAAATAAAATCTGTAGTATTACAATTCCTTTCTAGGGAAACACAAAGGGTGTATAGAAGGAAAATCTTCAGAGTAGGTGTGATTTTAGACTATACATATAGTTATGCTTTTCACTCACAGGGAAAACACCAATT
Source organism: Dicrostonyx torquatus (assembly GCA_028555095.1). Taxonomy (NCBI): domain Eukaryota; kingdom Metazoa; phylum Chordata; class Mammalia; order Rodentia; family Cricetidae; genus Dicrostonyx; species Dicrostonyx torquatus. The sequence continues at coordinate 4,463,053 of JAQHUG010000086.1, read as the reverse complement.
TATGTATTGCAGCCAGTGGTTTGGCTGGATGTTACAGACTTGGAAAGTATGTGGTTGGAAAATTGATGAGAAAGACATTTGGGAAAGTGATGTGTTGATATATATATATATATATATAAATGGACAAAGGAAGTAAAGATATTTGATGCATATGACTGATAATTCACTGATCTCTCTAGAGGAGGATACCATTAAGTAGAAATGATGGACTGCCGGGCAGTGGTGGCACACGCCTTTAATCCCAGCACTCGGGAGGCAGAGGCAGGCAGATCTTTGTGAGTTCGAGACCAGCCTGGTCTACAAGAGCTAGTTCCAGTGCAGGCTCCAAAGCTCCAGAGAAACCCTGTCTTGAAAAACCAAAAAAAAAAAAAAAAAAAAAAAAGTAGAAATGATGGCTCATTCTGTCATGATAGTCAATCTGTTTCTTGGGTCATTCTTGACAATGCTGTTTGAGCTCATTAGAAAAGTGAACTTACAAGCAATAAAGGAATTTATACATGGGTTAACTAAAATATGTTTCCACTCATCATGGATGATCTGATACCTAAGTACCAAATTTTACAGCAGTAGAGAAAAATGGTCTCTCAATATGACATAATTCTCTGCGTCCAGTAACATATCAACAGATTTGTTACATTGAAAACTTTCAGTATGGAAAGTTTAGTACTTTGTCGTCAATGAAATAAATGTTTCATTCTTGGTATTCAGTGTCTTTTCCTGCATGTAATACTTCTTAGAAAAATTTTATCCATGGTCTTAAAAATTGCTTTTCTCCAAGATCATGGTAGTACACATAATATTGTTTTTGACCAGAAAACTCAATTTACAGTCAAAAAGTATAGCAGTGTGCTCATTCTTATAGAAGTCTCAGGCCTTATTATGTTCCTTACGAGTCTAAAGAAGCTGGCTTCTTAAAATGCTGTGGTGACCTTTAAAAGACACAATTATAGAACCAACCATGCAGCAGAAAGTGGCCTACGGGGCTGCAGCAGGGTTCTTCAGAGGTTTAATACACAGTAAATCTATATTCAATATATAATACTGTTTATCCTATAGACAGGATTCAGGTCCATGAACACATGGATATAAATATGAATGATACTTCTCACCATTACCTCATTAACCCATGATCATTTACTTTTTAACTTCTTGTTATTGCAACATTAAGCTCTGCTTCCTTAGAAGCTTGTTGTTGTTTTTTATATAACAAGACAATCTTGTGAAAAGAAAGAACATTCACCTGAATCAGAATCTAAGGCTTCTCATCGCCCATATCGAGGTCCTGGTGCCCTTAACTTAACAGACTAACCAGGGGTGTCACTGTTAACTAGAAAGACAGATTCCAATAAGCAGAGGAAAATTGGATACATTTTCAAAAGAAGATGAAGTAGAATATGTCTGGGGATCCTTTTGGGAGCCTCTTGGTATTCCCATATTCTGTGAGTAGGGTCAAAGTTAAACTACAAAAACTCATTTTCTCAATAAATAGCACAGGCCATTCACTGTAAAAAATACATTGTGGCTTACTCCTCCAGACAAAGAACAAATAGTTACTGAGATGCTTGCCAAAAGTAGAATAAAAAAGAACTTTCAATGAAGTGAAAAGGACATCAATAATGTTGCTGAGCCTATGTAATATGTAATAGAAATGAAGATTAAAGTTGTCATGAATATTCCTGAGCTATTTTGCAAAAATTTATACTTGTACATCTATACAAATATGTTGTACAGGTACTATGTTTTCCTTCTTTTATTGATTTACTTTGTAACACAACATCAATTGAGACGTCACTTCTTGACTGCTGTACAGCTGTTAAGTTAGGGAATATAAAAACTTAAGCAGTCCTCTAGGGACTTTGCTATTTGTTATCAGAGAAGACTGGTGAAATTTTGATGATATCAAGAAAAGTTCTATCATGTTAAGCAGGTTTAGCACCTTGATTTTTCTCTTTGGAAATTAAGCATGACCTAAGGATATGTGGCAGGATGTCAGCTTGACAAAGAGGGAACTTGTCACAGTTAACTTTCTCTGTGAAGTTGAGTGGATGTAAAAGAAATACCTCTAGAGACGTATTAGGGAATCTCTCAAATCAACTAGCTTAGTGCAAAAGTTTTCCCACCGAGTGAGTCCAGGTATAAGATAACTGATAGGATATATGTCATGCTTTTCCATGCCCAAGTTCACTTGTTGTTTCTCAGGGCATCTACCTTGCTGTTGTTCCTATGGTTATTCTTCATGGGAGTCAACACACAGCTCCTTTACTCTCACAACATGGACTGAAAAACAATGATCATCAAGAATTGTCTGGGCTCAGTTCAGGCACCCACTCCTCTGCTGCCCAAGTACCTAGCTGGGACTTCCCTGTGAATACCTGGGATCCCCTCTAGAGACAAGTCTCTTGCAAATCTTAAAATGACTCCTGTTAATGTAGATATCTTATTCCCTTTCCCA
>JAQHUG010000086.1:4439433-4460091 GCA_028555095.1 Dicrostonyx torquatus | reverse complement strand
CTGCCCCATCTTAAGGAAGCAGGGGGAGGGCGGTGGGGTAGGGGGGAGCAGGAGGGCCAGGAACAAGGGGAGTAAATGTAAATTTTTCTTGTAATAATAATAATAATAAAGAATTGTCTGGGCTTATAGTGCCAGTCTGTACTTGCAATGTATCCAGACCTGTTGACTGAGCCTCTACCAAGTTTATGTCTTCTCCAATACACAGTAATTATTGCATTCCCAAACTTGTATCACTTTAATTATTTCATGAATTTAAGTTGTAGTATTTGTCTATTCTAATAGTTTTCTCTAGTTAATCTTGACTAACATAATAGGCCATATGTGCCTCAAAACTGGATTAATTTAATTCATTACAATAGAGGTTTTTAGAATATGTCCTAAGCAGACTTTCATTTTCATTGGTACCTATTGTAATCATTATCTTTTAATATTAAATTTATTAATTAATTTATTAATGTGTCCTACTTTGGTTTGTTTGGCTAAGGTCTTGTAAACTTTGCTTTTGTTTTCAAAATCCATCTCATTGTTTTATCTATTTCTTACAATATTCTTTTTGGTTCTTTTGCACTAATTGTGTTCTTATTTATAATTTTTAGGATTCTATTGATTGGGTGATTACTTATTTCTGTTTTCTAAAGTCTTGTGATGTATCATTAAGATTTTTCTTGAGATTTCTTTGGCTCCTTTATGTAAACCTTGAGAGCTACAACCGTCCCTCCTTAAATTTACTTATTTTTATTTTATTTTTAGTTTACATTACAAAATTTTCTTTTTTCCTTTTCTTTCTCAAACCTTCTTTATACCTTGCCTGTTTGCCTTAAAATGCATGGCCTCTCCTGTCACTAATTGTTACATGAAATATCATATATTTATGTGTGTATGCATGTCCATATACATTCCTGTGAAAACACTGTTCACTGTGTCATACTTATTCAAAGTTAGAGTTTCATTTTCATTCGAACCCAGAAATTTATTAATTTTTATTTTTATTTGATTATTTACACATAAATCATTCAATAATATACTGTTAAGTCACCATGTTGTTTTATTCTCAATAGTTTTTTGCTATTTATTTCTATCATTATTCCATTGTGATGAAATATATCAATAAATTTTCATTATCTCAATTGTGACTCAAAAGTATTCATTCATTGCTATCATTTAGTTTTGCTATTTGTTTGTTTGTTTAGCATTTTTTGGTATAGTTTATTCTTTCCTATAACCCTATCAATGTTCTTAGCCCTCATTGATATTCTGGATTCTTTCAAGTATCTTTTGTAGTCATCTATGTGTGTGTATGTATTTTACTCATCTAAGTCATAAAATTCTTCAACTTCATTATCATTCCATATTTCAATATGCAAGTAACAAATATAATATTGCAAGTTTAGGAGTGTTCTTTTCTTATCTTGGTATTTGTTGTTTTAAGTGCCTGTTGTATCTGTATGGCTATATTATGTTCAAGAGTTGCTTGTTTTGTGCTATCTTTTTTTTTATTTGTATTCCATTAGCTTGGACTTCATCTATTGTTAGGGGAGGTACTTGTTCATTTCCAACTGCCAAGACCTGAAATAATCACTCAGAATCTATATTATATGTAATACTGCTTGACAAATAGCTTAAGAATATTTTTGGCTAACTCTTATATCCTAAACTAAGCAATCTCCATTAATCTGTACATGATCATGATGTTGTGACCTACAGGCAAAGTTTCTGCAGGCTCCAGTGGAGAAGTCTGTCTCCAGAGACACTACACGGCATCTCTCCACTCTACCTTCTTTCTCCCCACATTCAGTTTGGTTTTCCCCACCTAGGTGTACTCTACCCTATCACAGGCCAATGCAGAATCTTTCTTCATTAGCTAATAATAGCAACACATATACAGAAGGACTTCCTACACCATTGTATCCCTATTACTTTTGAATTTATGGAGCCCTTATGTCTCACTGATTCTCTTACTCATCCCTTATTTTATCTATGTTATTATCTGAATATTCAAATTCATTTGTCTTTTTTTAAAGACTGTCATAATCACTTTATCTCTTGACTCAATCTACTTTCATTGATTTTTGCATGTGACTTTAATAAGTCAAATAAGTGTTCATCTCAACAGTGTCAGTTTCTTTTCTGTTTCTCTTTCTGAATTACTGTATTCTCTTCATGGCCTCTATTCTTTCTATTGGCTGTTTATTTGTAGATATATTGATAATTTTGTAAATTTTCTTCTTAATATTAGTTTTAATTTTCCTCAGAATATGTCTAATTCAATAATTCTAGAAATGAATACTGTAGTATTGGTTATTGTTGAGGAATTTTCTCCATGATGTCAAATTAGTTATTAATGGGTGAGAACCCAGCCCATGGTGGATGGTGTCATTCCTGGACTATTGTGCCTGTTTCTGTAATAAAGTAGGCTAAGCAAGCCAGTAAATAGAGCCCTTCCATCATCTCTGCATCAGTTCCTGCCTCCTGGCTCTATCCCTGAATGAGTTCCTGTTATGACTTCCTCCAATAACACTGTGAAAGCATAAGCCAAATCAATTCTTTCCTCCCCAACTTCCTGTTCCATCATGGTGTTTTATAGTAGCAATAGAAAACGTAAGACAACATGCAGGTCTTGAGGTCAAACTTTGGAACCCACAGTAGAAGGAGAAAATTGAACCCTAAAAGTCTGACATTGACTTTGTGCTGTGTCACAAGTATCTCACATAGTACATACACATGCACATTAAGTTTATTTTAAAAATAACCACTGTTTTTTTAGTGAGATGTTACAAGGTGTATTATCATCATCATTATCGTCATCATCATCATCATCATCAACATTATCACCATCACCACCACCACCACCACCATCATTTGGATTTAAAACCTATAGGGCATGCTAATTCCAAGACTTTTGTGTAAATTAATTGCACATCATCTCAGGATGAAACATGTTAATTGTGCTATTGAAGTATCTACTTTTGTCCACCACACTTTGATTTCTGCTTATCCCCATGCTGATGTGGCTGCCTAGGGAATTTTTGTCTTTAGGACTACTAATCACAGTCTCTGTCTCTATCTTGGTCTGTCTGTTTCTCTCTTTCTCTCTTATTCATTCTTTCTAGCTCTCATTCTCCCTCTCCCTTCAGCAACACATTCCTCACTGTTTCTCCAACTCTACACATTATATGACATTAATAATGGAACAGAAATTTTCAGAGGTTCTTAGGTTCCTTCCTTATTTTAACAAGTAGTTCCAATCCTTTTCATTTGGACTTATTCCACACTGAGTGCACAGCAGCTGGACTGAGAACTCTGGAATAGATGCTGGTGGATATATTTTTTCTTTGTTTCTCTTTCTACAGTTCTCTTTCATTCTCTGTTTCCTAAACCAGGATCAATTTTCTGTTATGTGCTTTATAGATAGTTACTCTTTTGTTAACTCTGGTTTCTTCTATAGTTTCTAGTAGTGAATGTAAGAGTGTTTCTCACCACCCTCTTTATCCTTTAAATCACTTCTTGGAAAGATTTCTATAAAAAGCCTTAAAAATTATAAAGTAAATTACTTTAAAATTATTACTTAAATAAATGCCATGTACGCCACTAGATTATTACATATTGCCTTCAGTACAGACTAATTTTTATTTCCAGTGGCTAGAATAGCCTTACATTTTAGCTATCAAGTAGGATGATAGCTTTTTCCTAAAACTATACAAGTATTATTGATAATTTATAAGTCACTATATTGATTTCTACTGACCTGAGGAATGAAAGGTAAACAAATTCTTGTCTGTTAATCTGTTGGTTTTGTTCTGTGATTTCATTCAATATATCTGATTTACCTTTCTAAAAATTCATGAATAGTTCAAGTGCAAGAGATTTCAAATGGTGTAAATAATGTGTTCTTTTATATTCTGAACTAGTTATCTTTTGTAGCTGCTCTTTAGGAATAGGTAGGGAGATAAATATTGAAGATGATAGGAGGGAGCAAATGGGACTAGCTCGAAATAGTGATGTGATAGAGGAACGAGAAAAGGAAGTTTCTTTGAGGAGGAAATGAGGGAGAGAATGCAGAAGAAGAAGATGGATGAGTAAAATAACAACAAATGTATTTAAAAGTCACAAGCAACAATTATGTTAATTATTTACATAAAATTATAATACCTGTTTCTCATCTGGGCTGATTGTGCTTCTTCCAAAAGACCACCTAGCAAAACCACAATAGCATACATGATAAGTCCTCTCTTGAATTGTTAGCCAGGGTTGTTCAAAAGGCTCCCAAAACATACAGCCAATATTGTTGCCTTTGGTTACTTCATCACCTAGAGATAGATGGTTAATCCCTATTTGCTGAAGACACCATATACTTCAGAAACATTCCAGAGAAACCTCAGCGAGAATTCATCTCAATCCATTCTATCTGTGGACTTGTTTCATGGTACCAGAAAGGATTATATGAACATCTAAAGAATAGAGGCATCCCACAGTCCTACCTAGCTATAACACCTATGAACCACATCTTTGACAATCATGACACAACACACCAATTGTGCAATAGTCATACTCATAATTTGATCATAACCACTGGCTCTCTAGTTGGACTTCTAACCAATTCAACCAGAAGGAAACCATGCTTGGTACTGGAAATTTATTTAAATATGCAGTGACTGTGAAGTCATGGTTATTAGTAGAGAACCTATAACCACTGACTTACTAAATGAACTAGCACAATCCCTACAACAATCTATAATCATTTGTCCTTATATCCACAGGTAGGTAATATCACACTTCATCAAATACATGTCTCTTTCCATAAATGAAAACCACTAAACCAATCCACAACCAATAAAATGGAGAGTTCCCAAGCCAAATCCAAATAGATAAATTTACATAATAACTACAAACTCAAGGCTCAGGGAATATTGCAGAAGAGAGAGCAGTAAGAATGTGAGAGTTAAAAGGTCAAGGAATTTTCTGTGATGTTAGGGTTTCCTAGTCATATCAGAAGCTACATCCATACCTCACCAATAAGACTGCTCAAATAGGAGCTGAACAAGGATGATACCAATGAACATACCAAACCGGACTGAGAAGAGCACATAAGGTGTCCATGTTACACAAAGACTGACAGACAACTGAGAGCAGGAGAGGTGGTCTTTCAGGGGAAAAGGACATAAATTAGTGCCAAATGGTATCCCGTGAAAATGTACATGCAAGTAACATCATATGGACAAAACAGGTTATATTTAGAAATATTTATGTATCTGCATGCACATGTGAATGCAATGACAATTGTGAACAAAGACGCCACAGATTTGAAGGTGAGTGGGAAGAGATATGTGGGACTATTTGGAGGGAGGAAAGGAGAAATGATGCAAATACAGTATAATCTCAAAAATTACTAAACTATTCTATTTATTTCTTTGTCAAGTAGAATTAAATTTCTACTTCACTGGAAAATAATTATACATGAATTTTTCAAAAGATCTTGACTTTAACGTAATTCTTCCTTCCTTCTACTTCTTGAAGCCCTTCACTGAGCTTACATTTTCTTAAATAATTCATTAGTACCTCAAATTTTAATCTTTTCACCAGTTTGGCCTTGCTTTCATGAGCTTGTCTCCACCTTCTGATTCTGGAATTATATAATTGAACTACTTGCTTTTGGAAATTTTACTGTATTGTCTTAAGCAATCTCTACTTAAGAAGATTCATTTTATTATTTCTGTTTGTGCATAAATATATGTCTTTGAGTGTATGTGTCACTGTGTGAGGGTATCTCTGCATGATGTTAAAGCCTCTGAAGTTAAAGTTGCAGGTGATTGCACTAATGCCTGACATAACTGCTGATGACCTAATTCCAGTCCTTTGCAAATGCAGAGAATGTTTTTAGCTGTTGAGCTGCTCACAGGCCTCTTCACTGTATTGCTCTAAAACTCTCTAAGTTAATTGACGATTTCCCATCAAAGAAAAATGGATCAACCATAAAACAAGGGGGCAATTATAACATTTTTTTATTTATGCATTTAACAAATAATTAATGTTATCTCCTAATATCTGAACCTTTAAAACAGTCTACAGCATACTTGCAAGTGTTTTCCTGTTAGTAAAAATGATGGGTAATTATTGGCTTTCACTTTCAAGAATCGTAATTTAGACACTCCAGGAATTTCTACGTATTTCCCTTTCAATCTGGTACATTCTGCCATTAACCCTTGGAAACTCATGTCCACATTATAATTTAAAGCTCACTTCTTTAAATTACAAAATCCCATTGAGTTTCTTTGGGGGGAGGGTTGTTTAGTGTGTGTGTATACTTAAGATTTCTTCCTGCTTTTTAAATTTTTCTTTGTATTTTTGATATTATTTTCCCCTTCATATCCTCCCCAAAATTCTCCTATAAATCTCTCATTGCTCTGTTTCATATCCATGTTCTATATTTTATATTTAATTGTTGTTACATATATATATATATATATATATATATATATATATATATATATATAACAGTTGCAATCCTCCTTAAAAGTACAAGGTCGTTTATAAGATTTAAGGCAAGCTTTTAAGTGTGACACCCTCTCGATTAAATAAAATTACAGACTTCTAGCAAATGGTTTCCAGACTAGTTTCTGGTTTTGTTGACGTTCTTTTTCTTAATCTACTGAAATGGACAGAGAGCCATGCACCACATACTATTCTCACGTCATCTCCCTGGGCATGCCCTTGTTTTCAAAGATCAGTTTAAAGGTAAGATGATGCTGCTTATGATTTATTTTTCCATTTCCTCTACTGAACTCTAGTAGGCAAACTCAGAAATAAATAATCTTCAGCACCTATACAGGAAACCCTGAAATCAGTTCCAGGACCCAGATGGGTGGATAATCTTCTGCCTGCTGGAAAACCACAGAGATTAAGTGGAATAAAACCCCTTTGTCCAGCATACTTTCTGAAAAATTCACACATAATGACCAACCTATTAGTACTCAGAGTAAATAGAAATGAAGAAAGAAAGTCTTCATCATTTGGTCTAAAAGAGAAATAAAATGTGAAGCAGAGTGCTAACTATACTATTGAAAATTTGTAAGTTTAAAATATCCTTTGAAAAATTAATTAATGATTTTTCTCATGTGGGATTATTTTCTCTTCTGGACTATTGTAGTCTACTTAGTAAGTGATTGGATTAATTAATGTGTCCCCCACTTCCAATCATTTACATCTACTTTGTTAAATAAAAATGTAAATCTCTCCTAACCACCTTCCCTTGGAACACATATAAATGATATAATAAATCTTCTGTGAGTATGTGTGTGTGTGCGTGTGTGTGTGCACATATTGAAATTCATGAAAGGTTTCTCTGTGATTTGGTTGCCATTTTTCTCTGTTTTTAACTACTTGGCCTTGTAATTTGATACACAAATGTTACTCAAGTTTTGCATGTTCTGACAAATTCTTTATTCCCTCTGTACATGTTGCCCTGCAGGAAATATCCCTAATCTAGATATCATCTTCAATTTCTCAAAGATCTACAAATAAATGAACTATGTAGAAAAACAACTGTATAAATCAGAAACCAACAATTGCAAGTAACAAGCCAAATCAAACTGGATTTAGCAATAACAAATGACTGCACTTTGTCAAAGTTATCTTCCTATTCTCTGCCTTATTCTACTCTGAATTCTGCATCTAGTTTAATTTTTTTCTTAGAGAAAAGCATTACAGGCCTCTCTATTTCCTTGAAATACCGCACAATGACATTAGATTTAATAACTTAAATAGTATCAACCTTAATGCATCTCATATAACACATTTAATTAAATAATTGAGAAAGGGATAGATAAAGAATACACTCACACACACACATGCATGCACACACACAGGACATGAGTGAGTGCCAAACTATTGAATTAAGCAGTTTCTGTGTTCTGAAGTTGTAGTATGAATGGATGCTATTTATGATGCATAGTTTTCTGTAAAAATAGGCTCATATTGATTTGGATGACTTTACTGTTTTCCATTCCAAGCATCTGGGGAATATTATGACTGAGTTAAAGCTCAGCATCTTGATACAGACAAGTGGCCTCAGTTCAGTAGCTGTGCCTGAACTCTTTTGTGTCAAAATACACTGGATCATAAATCTCTAAATGGGAAACATTCATCAAAAGTTCTGTGGCCCATTATTTTCCATTTTTATTCTATATTTTCTGGTAAGGCTCAACAAGGACATAGACAAACAAAAATTGTGGTATTTACCAGAAAACAAACTAAATCACCATATTGTTAGATTCTCAACTTTACACTCTCAAGTTCCTTGACAATTGATCATGGCTCCGGATGGTACTGTGCATTTTCCCCAGAAACATCAAATACATTTTTTAGGATGCCAATTTACATTAATGAATTGTAAATATATGCATATGTTTTTATTATTATTAAAAACAAAGGATTTTTGTACCAGTATATGCAGTGTTACACAAATTTTACTTCGGTAAAATAGGGGTCATGAATGGAAACACATCTTTTTTTTTTTAATTTTTTTATTGTTAAAAGAGAAATTTACAATTACTCCCCTTGTCCCTGGCCCTCCCGCTCCCCCACTATCCCCCCCTTCCTAAAGAGGGGGCAGGGTATCCTGCCCTGTGGTTTGCTTTTTAAAGTTCATTCTGTGACCTTGGCCCACATCCATGAATTGACCCACTCTACAAACCTCACAGGCATGCCCTGAGGCTCGTCATTAGAGTGCTTATCAAACTGTGACATCACTTTAGACATCCCAAAATCGACCTGAAAAAGTTCCCATAGAGTTCAACGTTCCCACTACTCCGGAAAATCCAGCGTTTCCCGAGACTCGAGGCACACCACTTATTAGATGAATGGTTTTCATAAATATGTTTCCTTTATATTGAAAATATTTTCCTTACATAATGTGTCATGAGTATGGATTTCCCTCCCTCTTCTCTTACCAGCACTCAACCATATACCTTCACATCTTCATCTACTCCTATTCTTTCTCTAGTTAGAAAAGAAATGGGTTTCTAAGGAATGATAATAAAATACAATAACATGTAATAACACAATAATATAAAAATAGGCACATTGTAATTGAACCAAAAAAAATAGAAGAGTCTCAAGAGAAGCTACATAAACAGAGGCCCACTCATTCCCACACTTGGTAATCCCATAAAAATACCAACTGGAAGCCATAATACACTCACAGGTCGTTGTGGAGATCCATTTAGGTGCTGTGCATGTTATCTTAACCTCTGTGAATTCATGTAAGTTTTGCTCATGCTTATTTAGAGGACCATGTTTTATTGGTGTCCAGCAACTCTATGGCTCTTCTACAAGATTTCTTGAGCCCTGATGAGAGGTAATTGATAGGAAGAGACAATTTAGGACTGAATGTTCCAACGTAACTGTGCAAAATGTCTAACTGGGAGTCTCTGCATTTGTTTCAATCTTCTGCTAGAGGAAGTTTCTTTGCTGATGACTAAGCAAGGCACTGTTCTGTTAATATAGTAGGAGGTCATTAAGAGCCACTTATTATTAGTTTTTATTTTTATTATCATTATTAATTAGAACAGTTATATTTTCTTTTACTGTAGATTGTAGCTGGACGTTTCTCTCCTGTCCATCAGTTCTCAATCACCACATTGAAACCTAATAATAATTACAAATAGTTTGGTCTCTTATCTCAGGCTTATTATTAACTAGCTTTTACAACTATTTTAACCTATCTTTATTATTCTATATTTTACCATGAGACTTGTGGCTTGTGGCTTGTTAGCCCTCATCTTGCTTCCCTGTCAGCCACTGGTATCTCCCTGACTCCAACTTCTTTCTCCCTGTATCTCTGCTTGGATTTACTACCTGACTTTATTCTGTCTGGATATTGGCCAAATCAGCTTCGTTATTAAACAATGGTTATAAGACATATTCAAAGCATACAGAAGGGTATTCCACATCAGTATGTCCCTGGGCTTTCTAATGTCAGGTTCTTGGTCACCAAAACAGTATCATATTTGAGTTCCATCTCATGGAAAGAATCTTAAATCAAATCAGATATTCTTTGGTTACTCCTTCAAGTTTCTGACACTATTGTCCTAGCATCTTTTGCAGGCAGGCTAGTACTGTAAATGAAAGGCTTTATGGCTGAGTTGGTGTTTATGTTTCTCTTTGGTAGAATACACAGTAGTTTCTTGCTCCAATGAATCTAAAACATTGATGAATTCTTTATGCAGGCACCAGCTCAACTTCTCATGTTCTCTTCAGAAATAGACCTTGGCATCAGTTTCTAGGCAGTTAACAATAGTTTTTGGAAAAAGTTTGGGTTGTTTGGGGGTTTGCATGGGACCTCTTTGACCAACAACACATTTAGGTGTAACCTGTTCCCAGCATTGGGAGCTTCATTTATGATGACAGGTGGCCAGTTAGGGCTCTATCTTCTACAATATTTGACAATTTTATTTTGATAGTCTTCATATATGCATATAATTCAGGAACCTTATACTGCATCTTGTTTCCATAGTGAACTTCACATCACCCTTAATTTTAGCTGCCTTTGCCCATGTTTCCTCCATTTCCCCCCTCTTCACTGACTAACTTAACTGAATCCTCCTGGTCTAGCCCTCCCCCACCTTGTTCAACATCCATTTGGGGCTGTCTATTCTATTTTCCTTTCCTAGAGAAATTGAACCCCATTGCCTCATACCTTTAACTTTATATCTATCTTCCACGGTTCTATGGATTGTAGTTTAGTAACTACTGACTTAAAAGCTAATAACCACATATAAGTAAATATCATCACTAAGGATATTTTTCATTTACCTGTGCATTTCATGAATTCACTTTATTTTAACTGGTGATGAATATTCCATTGTTTAAATTCATATATTTTCTTTAATCTATTCTTCTTGAGGGACACCTAGATTGTTTCTAATTTATAACTTTTATGAATAGAGCCAAAATGAACATGGTTGAGAAAATGTCTTTTTGGTAGCCAATCGTGTGTGGGAGCAGTTTTGCTTCAAGTCACATTTTCATCCTTTTGCTAACAAATGGTGAATATAAGCCCCAAGATACTATTGCTTATTTAATTTCTTTTAGAGTGCTCATACCTATAAGTTGCCATGTATGTTCTGTAGAGTGCCAGATGACTTCTCAGAAGAAATTACTGGATAGGCAGTTAAAATTCTGAATAAGTCATGCTGGAGTCTGGCACATAATGACGAGGCTAAATACTGTCTTTGTACCTTCTCTTCCTGCTCATGAGTTTCAATAATTTCCTCAATTTTTTCAAACCTTTTTACCACTACCTTTAATAAAGTCTGATTCTCATATCCAGTGCTCCATTCTAATACCGTCACTGATGATTACAAGGTATGAAATTTGTCTAGTAAAGATAACATCTCATCCATGGACATAATTTTGATAGCATGCATATTACCTTCCTGGAGAGATACCTTATCCATTAATCTATCAACATTTTCAACAGATTCCGATTGTTATATTTAGCAGCACAAATTCTTTTAGATAATGTCTCAGCACATTGATTGAATTTTGTCTGTCAAATTAATATTATTCTTTTCCATAGTACTAATTTTTTTCAACCAGCTGCTTGTTATTAGTCTCTAAAGACTAACATTTCTAAAAGTTCCTCATCCTTGGCTATGTTATCAAACCATTTTCTTAAAGATATAATATGAAAAACAAAACTAATTCCTCAAATCAAATAAATAAATGTATAAGGAAAATTACATAAGCCTTGCAGAATACCATCTATAGCTTAAGAAAATGGTTATTAAATCCTGAATAAAAATGTCAGTAACCTTATAACTTTCAAATTTATCAGTTCACTTACCTGCCTTAAATAAATTCAGTGAATTGGAATAGGTGTAATTATCTTTATTGGCCAGCAGCTGTCATAGTTGCAGCTGTGTGGTGGTGGGACATGTAGAATCTCCTCCCAGCTTCTCCTGAGTCATCACTCAGGTTAAGAACCATTGCCTACTTATATACTGCTAAATATGCTTTCTTTATCAAAGTAAGAGTAGTTATTAATCTAAGTTACTCTGAGAGTTGGTGGCCAGAATAAGGAGAAAGCACAAAACAATTAGATTCATGTTTATCATTCTATAGAAAACTCAAGAACAAGTGAATTAAATGCCTTACAATGAAACCAAGTACACTTAACCTAATAAAAGAGAAATTGGGCTTTCTGTATAGAAGATCCTGAAATAAATTCGCACACCTATAAACATCTGATTTTTGACAAAGTACCCCAAAATTACAATGGAAACAAGAAAGCATCTTCAACCAATGGTCCTGACTTAACTGGATGCCAGCACGTAGAAATATTCAAATAGATTCATATTATCATGTTTCACAAATCTCAAGCCAAGCAGATCAAAGACCTCAACATAAATACAGTTACAATGTGACAGTAATAGAAGAAAAAGGGGGAAAATTCTTGAATGCATTGGCACAGAAGACTACTTTCTGAATTAAATGCTAGTAGGACAGACACTGAGAGGGAGAAGGGATTATATGAGCAAGGGGGTCAAGATCATAATGGGAAAACCCATAGTGACAGCTGATCTGAGCTTGTAAGAACTGATAGACTCTGGAACAACAGCTAATGAGCCAGCATAGGAATGAACTAGGCCATTTGCATCTGGGTTGACAATTGTGTAGCTTGGTCTTTGGTGGGGTCCCTAGCAGTGAGACTAGGACCTGTGTCTGATGCATAAGTTGGCTCTTTAGAACCTATTCTCTATGGTGAAATGCCTGTTCCAGCATTGATGTAAGGGGGAGGAGCTTGGATCTGTCTCTACTTGTTATATCATACTTTGTTGACATCCACTAAAGGCCTTACCATTTCTGAATGGAGACAGAGGAGAATTAGATGGGTGGGGTAGGAGAAAGGTGGGGGAGATGGAATGAGAGCAAGAAAAGGAGGGTAAACTGTGGTTGATATATAAGACAAATTAATTAATTAACTAATCAATTAATTAATTTTAAAAAGAGAAACTAGAAGATACCCTTGGACACATTTGCCCAGAAAACAATTTCCTGAACACAACAATAGTTCAGACACTATCTTCAACAATCAGTTAGTGGGGCCTCATGAAGCTGTAAAGCTTCTGTATGTCAAAGGACACTTTCAATAGTAGAAAATGACATCCTACACTAATGGAAAAAGATTTTTACCAACTCTACAAATGACAAAGGTCTTATATATAAAATATATAATGAACTCAAAAACTAGACATCAGTAAAACAATTAATCCAATTAAAAATGGGATACAGACCTATCTAAACAGAGTATTCACAATAGAGGAATCTCAAATGGCTGAGAAACAATTAAATGTTCAACATACTTAGTCATTAGGGAAATGCATATCAAAAAAGACTTTGAGATTCTATCTTTGACCTATCGGAATGGCTAAGCTCAAAAACTTAAGTGACAGCCCATGCTGGCAAGGAAGTGGAGCGAGGAGAGCTGCCCTCCATTGCTGGTGTGAATGCCAACTCCAAAGCCACTATAGAAATCAATATGGTGTTTCCTTTGAAAATGAGGAATCAATCTACTGCAAGACTCATCCTACTACAAAGACATTTGCTCAATTATATTCATAGTGGTTTTATTCATAATAACTTGAAACTGGTAACAAATTAGACATCCCCCAACCAAAGAATGATTAAGAAACAGTCATACCTTACACTATGGAGTATTACCTATTAAAAGGAATGACATCATGAAGTTTGTTGGCAAATAGTTGGAAATATAAAACAATAATCCTGAGTAAAGTAACCCAGACACAGAAAGCAAACATGGTATGTACTCACTTATATGTGGACATTAGCTGTTAATCATATGATAGATATGCTATAGTCCATAGACAGAGTAGGTCTATGTAAGAAAGATGACTCAAAGAGGGGATACTTGGATCTCCTTGGGAAGAGGAAATGGGATATTCTAGGGTGACCCTATCAGAGATGCCTACCAATAATTGAGCCAGCCATCTTCTATAAACTGTCAAGGCTTCCAGCAGTGTGACTGGAACAACAACCCACACAGAAAACCTTCAACCTGTTTTCTGTCCTGCCTTCAGTATAAGCTGAAGTAATTTTGGCAAGAACATGTGGGAATGGTTAACCAATGACTGGTCCAACTTGAGGCCAAAACAAGAGAGAAAGCTCACATGTGACATTATCTGGATGGCCAGAAACCTGAGATTGGATAACGCAGAGCCAACACAACTGGAAAAAAAAGTTCAATGAAATGATTTCTAATCATATTCTGCTATACTAGTAGACTGTATGCATACATGTTTCTACCTTTGTTTAAGACATTTTGCATATTGTTATAATTATGGGATATTGTTATCATATTGCATTATACATTTCTACCCCTGATCAAGATTATACATTGTTTACATTTTGAGGCCATTGTCCTCATTTGCTGCACAGTTTTTTAAGGATTGTTTAATATTCTAATATGCAGTTTTAATCTTTAAGTTAGACTAATTGGGTTCATTAGATAACATAGAGAGTGCATTCTATATAGATTGGTAATTTTCAAACATTTCATAGAACTATAGACTATGGCATTTAAATAACTTAGGGTTCTGTTGACATGAGAAATGATTGCTCCTGGCAGCACCAACCTATTCCTGAGAGAATGTTGGAAACTGAAGAAAACTTCTACTGGGAGATAGTTTTGTTCTTGGCAAAACTGGCCTTTGGGCAAAGAACTGCCCATGCCTCGACCACTGACAAAATGAACAGTGTTCAAACTGGACATGCAGAATACAAGATAAAGAGTGCCAAACCAAGCAAAGATAAGTTAGAAGGTTTTAAATTTTTTCCCACCTCTGAAAATGGTCTGTCACTTATTATAAACCTTAGCCAAAATTTGTTGTGCCAACATTGCCAATGAGACTTTGGGTAATTGCCCAGGTAGCTAGTTGGCTCTGTCATTTATTGCACATTTTGGAAGCTGCTTGATTGCACTTCCTGTCTACTCAAGTAATATTATCTCCCTTCTCAGGCCTTCAATGGTATTAAAGACTATATAGTCATTGTTACTTTCCTCTTATGACTTAGCCCAGCCATTTCTAATATAAGACTTAGACTCCTATGTATAAAATAATTATTGAAACATTTAGCATGTATTTCTTGCTTAATGTTGTTATGCTGGTTGAAATTCTATTTTTTTATACTTGATAATTGTTCTTATTGTATATAGTTTTGTGTTGGGTTTGAAATTCTCAGGGGGAGGTGATGGGGAACCTCGTTCAGCTAAAGGCATTTGAGAGGCTGGACCAGTGTACCAAACAGTGCTGCCTGCCCCACCTCACCTGGATGCTGGATTTGGTTATTGTTCCCCATTCCTACAGATGACTGTGGTCTGTGAGTGAGTTTTCTCTAAATAAAGAACCCCTTTATTATATTTAATCCTGCATTAATGTGGGATTAATTTATTCACCTTCACCTTTAATGGACGATGTGTCTAACTCTTTGGCCTGCTTTGGAACTGTTTTCCTTCTACTGGTTTGCCTTGTCAAGCCTTGATATAGGGGTTTGTCTCTAGTCTTATTGTTAACTTACCATATTGCATTAGGTTGACATTCCTTGGAGACCTATGCTTTTTTTAAAAAAGAGAAATAGAACAGTAGATCTAGAGGAAATGGGGATTTGGGAACTGGGACTGGGAATAGTAGAGAAAGGAAAACTGTAGTTGGATGTAATATATAAGTAAAGGATAAAGAAAAAGTACTTGTCCTATATCAATAAGGTTTTTCGGTTTGTTTATTTATCTGATCTTGATTTAACTTTGGTAAGTGTTGTGCATCAATAAAATTCTCAATTTCTTTTAGATTTTTCCAATTTGTTATAGTACAGGTTTTTAATATGTCTTAATCATTCTCTTTATATCCTCTTTGTGGCAGCGCCCTTTTTAATTCTAATAGTGTTAATTTGGATACAATGACTGTGTTTTAGTTAATTTGGAAACGTTTTGTCAATTTATTGATTTTTCACAACCAACTCTTTGTCTCATCAATTACTGGTAATTGTTTGTTTCTATTTTATTCATTTCTGCCCTGAAATTCTTTCTTATTGTCTACACTTTTGGATATGAATTATCTATCTATCTATCTACCTATCTATCTAATCAATGTCTATCTATCTATCGTCTATCAATGTTTGTTTGTTTAACTTGATATAGGGCATTCAGATGTTCTGTTAAGTTAGTACAATGACATCTCTCCAACTATTTTTATGTAGGCCCTTAATGCTATGAGTTTGCTTATTTAAAAATTCCTTTGTTTGGTCCAATAAGCTTGGATGTGTTTTTATTTATTTTAATTTAATTCTAGAAAGGCTAATTCCTTTCTTAATTTCTGTCTTGCCCCATTTTTTACTCAGTATGAAATTTTTCAGTTACATAAGTTTGTATGCATATTTTGTTTCTGTTCTTGATATCTAACTTTAATCTCTGGTTGTCTGATAGGATTCAGGGCTTTATTTCAGTTTTCTTTTGTCTGTTAAGACTTGTTTTGTGTGTGGGTATGTGATCAGTTTTTTAAAAAGTTCCTTGAGGTGCTGAGAAAAAAGTTATATTCTTTTGTGTTTGGCTGAAATAATCTATAAATATCTGTTAAGTCCATTTGGTTTATAATATTAGTTTTCTCTAGCATTTCTCTGTCTATTTTGTCTGGATGAATTGTCTACTATTTAGAGTAGAGCACTGAATTTCCTCATCATCAGTATGTGCAATGCAATATGTAATTTGAGTTGCAGTATTGTTTCTTTTATGAACCTGAGTGTGATTGTGTTCTATGCTCAGAAGTTAATAATTACAATGTCCTCTTGGGGGACATTTTCTTAGGTAAGTATATAGTATTCTTTCCTATCTCTTATCAGTTTTGGGTTGAAGTCTATTTTCCGGACATTAAAATGACTAGAACAGCTTGCTTCTTAAGTACATTTTATTGCAATATCTTTGTAAACATCCTTTTACTCACAGATGATATATATCATTGATGTTAAGGTGTGTTCCTAGAATACAAAAGAAAAACGCATACGGTTTTCACATTCAGTCTGCTAGCCCGTGTCTTTTTATTGAGAAATTAGGAACATTCCTGTTGAAATATATCAATCAGCAGTGTATTTGATTACTCTTTTGTTATGATTGTTGGTGTGTATGTGTTTTCCCTGTTTTAATTTGCTGGTTGGATTAATTATTTCTTGGGTTTGTTTTGTTTTTGAGTGTCATTAACCTTTGTATGTTGGAAATTTTCTTAGACATGCCTTTATATGTATTATCATAATAGAGATGCCTTACATGTACTTGATATTTTTCCCTGTTAATTTTTAATTTTCTTTGTTATGTATGCTTAGAGTTTTGACTACCATGTGCTGAGGGGTTTTGGCTGGTGGCAAGTGACGTTTGACGTGTCGGTCCAATAGAAGGCAACTCACTGATGCGTGAACCTTGTTTAGGTAAGGCCAGTGTACTAAAGACCCTGGAACAGCCTTTGCTTCATTTGTGCCTTTACATGTTAGCTGCTGTTTTTGGTATAGAGAGATTCCCATTGCCTGTATGTAGTGTGTTTATCACATGGGGACATCCCACTCTTTTGGGCTTTTTCATCTGGAATTGTCAAAAAGAGTATACTTCCCAAAGCTGTATGATCTAAATGATAATAGTAATGATAGCTTATACAGAGTTTTGATGATTAAAAACACAGGAAAATGCTACACAGGCAGGGTCTGTGAGGTTCGCCTAAGGAGCTGCATAGATTGTAGTTCAAAATAAAGAATAACAATTGAGTGCCAGTAGTACAACGTGTTTCAATGCTTTTAACCTTAATGTTGGGAGACATACTTCAGGTTTCAGAAGTGCATCACAGGTGAAAAAGAGCTTTGAAAATAACAAAGTTAGACTAAGATGTTTTTTTTTAAATAGCTTTGAGGTGAAAAACCCAGAAAGACAATCTATAGTTTTAGAAAGGCCACGTGGTTGCATGCAGGAACTCCTTAAGATCAAGAACAAGAACAAAGAAGCTCAATTATCATTGTTTGATGTACTTTTCTTGCAAAGATTGATTGGTGACTGAAGGTAATGATTAATTCCTTATCCCCATTTCTGCTCTCAGTCTTATGATATAAAAACTATTAATTAGTGGATTTGTACCCTAAAGATTTAAAGTAGAGCTGACTTATTCATTTTCATACATGAAAAACCAATGTTTGGTGACTTTGAGTGCACCAAGACTAGGCTCTCAATACTGGGGCAAACCCAGGCCCAACCCACACCTGTCTCAGCTTCACTAGCCAGCCAACAGGCAAGTATTTTGCAGGTAGACTGCTCTAACACTCCCCTGGAATGAAGGTACCCTGTAAGCTACAAGCCCCACTCCATCCAACCCATCCCCTGCGACCTCAGAGGAACTCTGAAGCATAGCTGTGATTGCACAGAGCAGACCAAGAGACTGAGACAGCATGTAGTAGGCCAAGAGAGAAACACTGAGGTCTAGACTGCAACTGCACAGCAGGCCAAGAGAGACCTCAGAAGCTCACTGAGACACAGACAGCGATTGACCAGTGCAGACCAAGAGCAGCTCCCTAAGACACAGACAGAAACTGCAATAATCAGTCAAAGAGAAGATCTCAGAGACACAGGCACAGACTGCAAGGATGGAACCAAGAGGCAAAGACACTGCTGGCACCAGTTGTAATAAAATGTGGGTAGGCACCATTGCAAGATTCATTCAACAACCTAAAAAACAATATGGTAATGCTAGAACCCAGTGTTCAAACAACAGCAAGACCTTATCATCATAACCCAGCATAAATAGAAGAAAACAATCTGAAATAAACTTTATAAAGATAATAATGACTCTTAACGAGGAAATGAAAAATTCATTTAAAGAAATGGAGAAAAGACAATCAAAAATTGGAAGAAATCAATAATTCTTTTAAAGAACCCCCCCAAAAAAACAAGAAAAAAAATCAAACAGGTGAAACAAAAATTAAAACTTGAAAACTGATATAAATAAAATAAAGAAAACACAAATGGAGGTGATTCTTGAAATGGAATATCTAGGTAAATCAACAGGAACTACAGATGTAAGCATGACCAAAAGTATACAAGAGATGAAAGAAATAATCTCATGAGTTGAATATATGATAGAGTAAATAGATTCATTGGCAAAAGAAAATGTAAAATCCAACAAATTCTTAACACAAAACATCCATGAAATCTGGGTTACCATAGACATCTGGGTTTCTGATTCTTTTAAGTTTCATTATAGGATTATCTTTCAAGAAAAGTAATAAACTAATTGGCCATTTCTTTCTAACAGCAAGATGCAGCCTGCCAGTATAAGACCTGACTATGAATACCTTGTTTTCCCACACAGTGAATCTATAACAACTTACTTGGATGAAGCACAAATAATAAAAATTCAGGGTCATAACTTGGGGTTCAACCTGGAAATCTGAAAAGCAAAACAACCAGCCACTGGCTCTTACCTTTGCCTCAGGCTGAAATGGTGATACTACTTTCTAGAATCGCAGAAGGAGACTGTGTCTAAGAGCTGTCTGGCCCATCTTATATTATTTGGTAGGGCTGGGATCAAAGGCATGAACCACTGGGATTAAAGACATGCACCACCCAATTTCTGTGGTAGCTGGGGTGGCTATTCGAATTAAAGGTACATATCACTGGAGCTACTGGGATTAAAGGTGTGTGTTACCATAATCTGATCTGTAAGGCTGACCAGTGGAACTGTTTTACCCTCAGATCTTCAGACAGTCTTTATTTATTAAAATACATTTGAAATGCCACAGCATTTGGGTGTGAATGTATGTGGGTCCTTGAGATAATTTGTTTTTCACATATAAAGCAAAAAAATGACTAATCATGTAAGTGAGATGAAAAACGTTATCACTTGTATTTGTTATAGCAATTCACTTAAAATGTAGGACATAGTCACACTGTGATTTCTATATTGCCTGAAAAACTACATTGAAATATATAAGCTGTAGAAAAAGGATACAGTACAAAAAGAAGACATAAATAACAGGGGAGAGAAGAGAGTAAAGAAGGAAGCCATCAAGAGAGTGTGCTGGTGTCTTTTTCCCTAAACTCTTTCTATAGAAAAAGTTTTGTTTATGCCAGCTCTGGATTCCTTTCAAGACACTGTGCTGCTGGAGAATGGTCCCCAGCCAGCAGTAGATTTTCTTTTCTCTTTCACTCTATTTGATGTTCTCTTGCTTCTTTTTGCATTGCTAGGCATCTCCTTTACGTTTGGGAAATTTCCTTCTATGATGATACTGAGA
The DNA here is from genome assembly GCA_028555095.1 of Dicrostonyx torquatus. Taxonomy (NCBI): domain Eukaryota; kingdom Metazoa; phylum Chordata; class Mammalia; order Rodentia; family Cricetidae; genus Dicrostonyx; species Dicrostonyx torquatus. The sequence continues at coordinate 4,439,757 of JAQHUG010000086.1, read as the reverse complement.
GTAATTCTTGTGCCTTTGACCTGCTTTTCATCTCCTATCTTTGTTTCTGTTAGTTTCACAGATTTCACTGATTTGTTTTTCCCTAGGAGTTCTTTTGTTTTGTTTCTTAATGTTTTCTTTTACTGAGGCATCCATTTCTTTTATCTCATTTTGGGGTCCTAAATATTTTAATTTCCCGATTTCCTTAGTATGATTTCTCTATATTGTTTCTAATTTCACTTTCAGGTTGTGAACTGTTTTATTCATCTTTGCTCACTGTTTTTGTTTACATAGACTTTTTTTGTTAGGTCTTTTTTTTAATTGTTAAAAGAAAAATTTACATTT
>JAQHUG010000086.1:4399629-4426165 GCA_028555095.1 Dicrostonyx torquatus | reverse complement strand
AAAAAAAAAAAAAGAATTGAATCATATACTAAGGTCATACAAGGCCCAAGAGAACCCTTTAGTGACTTTTTACAAAGATTAACCAAAACTATAAAAATAAGGGTAACCGATCCAGCAGCTAGACGAGGACTTATTGAATCTCTGACTTTTGAATATACCAATTTCAAATGCAAAATATATTTGGGGCCTTAAAGGTCAAATCAGCACCAATGAATGAATGAATCCTGCACACAGCCAAAGTTGGGTCATTTGACTATAATACTGAGGCATGGGTAGGAGAAGCAATTTCCAAAGGTATAAAGAGACATCAAAATAAATGCTTTTATTATGGTAGAATGGGCCATTTGAGAAGGGACTGTAGACAAGACATTCATAGAAATAATGTTTCCTCTGGGAATGACAAAGAGAGAAGTCTCAATCTTCTGGAATATGTAGAAGATGTGGCAAAAAAGAATATTGTACTAATGAATGTAGATTAACAAGAGAAAAAGGTAAACTGTTATCATTGGAAAACTCCTTGGGGGCCTTCTTGCAGGCCCCAAGGTCATACATGGTCCAGGTATTTTCAGTTACTGTAGAGGAAACGCTTCCCAAGGAAAATTAGAAAATATAGCACCTGTTGTAAAAAACCATACTGCTCTGGATGATAAAATTAACATGGAGGATGACTCAAAAACTCCTATAGAAAATAAGAAACATATACTTTTGCAGATATTTATAAATGGTCAAAGAGTACAAATAAATAGCACTGTAATTGAAGGATTACTGGACACTGGGACAGATGTGACTATTATTACTCCAGAATTTTGGCATCTGAATTGGCTCCTTCAGGAGGCAAATATTCAGTTTTTAGGAACTGGAACCCTATCTCAAGAAAAACAAAGCATGAGATGGGTTGAATGCACAGGTCCTGAAGAACAGATAGAAAAACTGAAGTCACATGTGGCAATTTAACAGTGAATGTGTGGGGTTGTGATCTGCTGCAGCAGTGGATACCTCAGATTAATATTCCTTCAGTCTCAGAAATGGAATATAAACCAGCTCATGCTTCTGGGAAAGATATTATAAGGTACCATAAAAAAGAGTCACTAAAAGTTCAGACTGTACAAAAACACAAGACAACTAGCAAACTGTCAGAGGTACCAATGGCCCTAACTTTAAAATGGTTAATTAAGAAACCTATATGGGTTAAACAATGACATTTAACAATAAGAAAAACTGCAGGTTTTAGAACAGCTGGTAAAAGAGCAACTAGATGCTCATTATATTGAAGAATCAGCCAGCCCTTGTAATTCTCCTAAATCTGGAAAATTGAAAATGGTGAAAGATCTAAGAGATGTTAAAATGGTGATTTAGCCATTAGGTCTTCTACAATCTGAAATTTCTTTCCTTTGCCTATTCTAAATGATGGTCCCTTATAGATATTGATTTAAAAGATTGTTTCTTCACTATAACTTTACATGAAAAAGACAGAGAAAACTTTGCCCTCACAGTGCCTACTTATAATAATTCTCAATCTAATAAAAGATATCAATAGAGGATCCTCCCACAGGATGTTAAATAGCCTGATTATGTGCCAACATTTTGTAAGTCAGACATTGGAAATAAAACATAAGCAGTTTTCTGAATCTATAATTTAACCATACATGGATAACATTTTCTATCTCATTCATATGTAAATACTTTACAAATGATGTTTGAAGAAGTAAAGTTAGTTTTTGCGGCGAACACCTCGACCAGTGAGGAAGAATGACCAACACTCAAGGATTCTTCTCCAATCACGCTTTATTACAGAGCCTCTTGATTGAAGGGAGATCATGAAGTGAGGGGGCCCGAGGAATAAAATGCAGCTGCTTATGTAGGGAAAAGATATATGGGCCACCACAGGATTGGCTACCGATGCTTTGCCAGCACCAGGCGCCATGGGATAGGCTAAGGACACACATGCTATGCTTATGCGCAAAGCATAGGACATGTAGTCCAGAGGGCATTACCTATTATGGAATTGTTTACCTCCAAACTGCAAGGTAATAAACGCCATATTGCAATGGTGTTTAAATCGGCTTCCTGCAAGTTTTGACTAGTTGGGGATTACAAATTGTTCCTGAAAAAATACAAAAAGGTGATTCTATCAATTATCTAAGTAATAAAATATGTTTACAGAAAATAAGAACACAAAAAGCACAAATCAGGAAAGATTGATTGCAGACTCTAATGACTTCCAAAGACTTCTCAAAGATATTTCCAATCAATAGCCCACTTCTGGCATAAAACCATTAATTCATTTGAACAAAATCTTAGATTTATTTAAGACAAAGACAAAAATGGTAACATGGAATTAAGAGCTGACATGGAGAAAGAATTTTCTTTGATTGAAGAGAAATTACATGAGGCACATATGGATTGTGCGGATCTGAATCTTAACTGCTTATTACCTTCTAAATATTCCCCCACCTTACTTTTAATGCAGAGGAAAGATAATATTTTAAAATTGATCTTTTTCCCTTATAAGCCATTTAAGAAAATTAAAATCTTATGTGGAAAAGGCCTTTGAATGAAGTATAAAATAAAATTTGAGAATTTGTCAATTAGCAAGATTAGACCCAGCAAAGATTATTACCTTTTACTAAGGATGAAATTAAAAAAAAAAGGAGAGACAATGAACCTTGGCAAAGACCTAGTACTAATATTTTTTGGGAAAGATTAATAAGAGCTATACCCAAAACAATGGAGTTAAACTTATAAAGAGGGCTAGTTAGATAATTCGTCATATTGTAAATAACTGGAGCCCCTACATTCTATACTAGTACAAATAAATCAGGAAAGGCAGGTTACCAATCAGAAGATGTAAGGGGAAAAAGTTCTTATGATTCTCTCCAAAAGTCAGAATTATATGCTACTCTCATGGTACTGAGGTATTTTAAAGAACATTTCAATATAATTACTGATTTGCAATGTGCAAAAAGAGATGTTTTACATATTGAAACCACTGAATTTATACCATATGATAGAGAATTGGCTTCATTATCTATTCAGGTTCAAGATATAATCAGAATAGACTTTGTCCCACATACATAACACACATCTAATCCCATGTGTGTCTTCCAGTCCTCTAGCAAAAGGTAATGCAGAAATTAATCAATTATTATTTGGAAATGTGCTGAAGACCTCAGAATTTTATTAAAAAGTATGTCAGTAGGAAAATTTTAAATAAGAAATTTTCTATTACATGCCAATAAGTTAAGGAGGTTATAAAGAGATGTCCTACTTGTTCTTTATATAACCAAACACACACACACACAAAAATAAGTACTCAGTGGAGTGAAATTTGGCAAATGTATGGATTCCATTTTGTATAATTTTGAAAATTATAATATATAAATCACACCATTGATACCTACTCAGGTTTTCAATAGGTAACTACCATGAGTTCAGAAAGGGCTGATTCAGTAATCACACAATTACTAGAAGTTATGTACCATGCATAAATAAAGGTAGAGAAATTTCCGGCATATGTCTCTAAGAACACAAGGCAGTTTTCTTAGAGTTTTGCTTATTATTATATACAGCATATTCAGGTATACTACACAATCCTACAGGTTAGGCAGTTATAGAAAGATGAAATCAAAGTATAAGGATGTGTTAAACAAACAGAAAGGTTTGAAAAATACCCCAGAAATAGATTGCATAATGATTTATTACTTTGAATTTTCTTAATGATAATGAGAGAGTAACAATGGCAGTAGAGAGACATTCAATAATAGAATAAACTCCTCAATTAAATCAGCAGTGTATTTCAAGGATGTATTGACTTCAGAATGGAAACCAGAAAATATGTTATTTTGGGGAAAGGGTTTCACTCCTGTTTCCACAGGAGAAAAAATGCCATGGATACAATAAAAATTAATCAAGATTTGTTTTGAAAAGGAGAAACCTCTTGATAAAGAGAAATGAAGGTTCATACACAGAGTAGACAGTCCCACATATTTTAAGAAAACCTTGTAAGTTTGGGGCAGGGTTCTGTTCTTGTTTTTGCAGGCAAATACCCATCTTCGAAAAGACAAAAGACCTTATACTTCTATATGCTTAAAGAAAAAAAAAAACCAGCTATCCCGAAAGAATTGCTAAGCAAAGAGAAATCTGACTTATGATATCATACTGTGGGGTAAGATCGTATTGACATACATATAATAGTAGTCTCCACTTATTCAAATTTAAAACAGACTTTGGGTTTGGACAGTGGCTATCATTCTTTAAATTTAATCATGCAATCAACAGAAGAATTCAGTTTCTGTCTTATAATAGGAGCCCCTTAGTGTTGGACAGAAGTAAGATAAAATCTAGGGACTATTATTATCAAAATTCTGATTTTAATATAATTTTACTTCTCCTCATACCTACTTAGTGTCTATGATAATGTTCATTGAATATATGTCTATATGAATAATGTTTAAGTTTTCCACAATGAACAAAAAAATTTCTGCAGTAATTTTGTGGTTTCCAGGAGAAGATGGAGCCCCACAACAATGATTCAACCTGGTTGATATGACATCATCCTGATGATAGCACCACTTTAAGATTGGTTTTGGGTTACAAACTGTTCAATATGATTCCAATCTGTCTATCTGAGATGGTACACATTCTTACAAGATTCTGGCCAGAACTTCAAATAAGAACTTTAGAAAAACCCTACCAACTACTCAGAAACTATCTTCAATTATACCAGACAGTAATCTTGAAACTTAATGATCATTTTAATTTTTATATGATCACATAGAAATTTTACATCACATAGAAACATTAATCTCATGACAGCTGGAAGTAATTCTGGAAAAATGACACCTCCTCTTCCCCCAAAATTTGTTCTTACAGCTAGGGACACTTTTATGGGTTGATTAGAACGGGTATAGTGTTTGGGTGGAAATAAAGTAAGCTCTTGTTTCTCAATAAAAAGGGGAAATTGAATGAGAAAATAGGTAGATCAGTTTGAGCTTACACTAACAATAATAGTGAGTAATATTGAATTTCTTATGAGCTATTATTTATAGACAATTTACATTGTTATAGATCCTTGTATACTGATACAAATTCAAATTTTATTTGTTATATTGAATATGCTCCTAGTTTTGCTTGCAATTATTTGTGCATGCATGAAAAGTTATTTTGTCATATTGTATGCATGCATGCTTCTACCTCTTATAAAGATATTTTGTAAATTGATGTAATTTTAGAATATGTTTATCATATTACATGATACATTTCTACCTCTGATCAAGATGCTTATATATTGTTTACATGACATAGGTCATTGTCATCATTTGCTGCACATTTGTTTAAAGATTGCTTGATTTTTTTTTAAAATATGAAGCCTTAGTCTTTAAGCTATATAGGTATTATAATCACAGGTCAATAGTCAACCATGTATGTTATAGTTATAGTTAGACTAAAACTGTCAGGTTCTTTAGATTCATAGAGATTGTATTCTACATAGATATGTAATCTTCAAATACTTCAAGGAACTATAGAAGATGGTATTTAAATAACTTAGGATTCTGTTGATGTGAGACATGATTGCTCCTGGAAGCACCAATCTATTTGAGAGAATTTTTGGCACCAAAGACATTTCCACAGGGAGCTTGTTTTCTTCTTGGCAAAATTACCTCAACTACTGACAAAATTCATTATGTCCAGACAGGACAAGCAGGATAAAAGAAAAAAAGTCTGCCAGCCTCAGCAAGAAAGGGTAAGAAGTTTTGTTTTTGTTTTTGTTTTTTTTTTTCAAATTTTCCTGCCTTTGAAATGGTCTGTCAGATACTCGAGGTCTTAGCCAAAGGTCATTGCCTCAACATGGTAAATGAGACTTTGGGTGATTGCCCAGGTTGTCAGTTGTCTCTGTTATTTCTTGCACCTTTTGGAAGTTGCTTGATTGTATTTTCTGTTTACTCAAACAATATTACTTCTCTTCTCATGTCTTCTACAGGATTGAAGACCAGATAGTCACAGTTACTTTCTTCTCATAACTTAGCCAAGCCATTTTTAATATAAAACTTATACTCCTTAAAATAGGATAACTATTGAAACATTTAGCAAATGGTTTCTATTTGATATTGTTCATGCTGATTGTATTTCTATTTTTTTGTATTTTTGCCTTTTCTTTTCCCTGGAAAATACATGATATTTGTTTTTATTGTATATAGCTTTGTATTAGCCTTAGAACGCTCTTATTTAGACAAAAGGGGAAGGTGCTCTGAGAACTTCTTCAGCCAATAGCCTTGAAGATACCGGCATGGTATCTTTGGGCATGGTCTTATGTACCATAAATGTAGACCAAAAACGTGTACAGATCTTTTGGCTACTGGATATTGTTCCAGTTTCCAGTGCACACAGAGGACTGCAAATCACTACCCATTCTGTGAATTTATCCCCAAATAAATAAACCTTTATTATACTCCATTCTGGGCTATTATGAGACTCTTTTGTACACCAACACCCATTTCATTGGCATATCAGGCCATGAAAATTGGTTTATTGTTGTAAGGAGGCAGCTTATTCAATTCCCAACTGCCCAGACTCCCAAAATAATCATACAGGAACTGTAGTAAATAAATCATTGCTGGACCAATTACTTAAGCATATTGCTAGCTAGCTCTTAAAACTAGAATTAACCCATCTCCATTGTTTTATGTTTTACCACTAGTATCTTGGCCTACCAGCAAAATTTCAGCATATATGTCTCTGGCAGCAGCTCCATGACTTCTCTCTTTTCTCTGCCTTCCTTCTCCCAGCATTCAGTTTAGTTTTCCCACCTGACTCTGTTCTACCTTATCAGGCCAAGACAGTTTCTTATTTAACTAATGGTATTCACAGCATACAGAGGGGAATCCCATATCAGTTTATATTATAATAAAATAATAAAAAAGAAAAAGTATTGAATCAGAATAATCAACTACATCATTTCAGTTGTCATAGTCATTGTTTTGGGTGCATTTTTAATACAATCAAATCATCATATACAATCTAAACTTAAATTAAAAGAATGATGAATACATGATCATCAGCAATTTGGCATCATAGATAGAGAATTTAAAATATGCAGATTAACACATAAGAGCAAAGCAACTCAACTGGACAGAAGGCATTGACAGGTGAGACTGTATTTCCTTTCACTGAAAGATGTTTAGGCAGGCAAATTATCCTCTTGGTCAACATATACTCACTGCAGCATTCAAGGAAACTGTGTTGTACATATGAAACCTTGGTGTCTCTTTTAGTCTTCTGATTTGCCCTTGACCTGTGCAGCAAACGAATTATCAGCATTTGCACTTGGTTGCTTTCTAATTTCAGAAACTGTTTCAGCTGCATTTTCTTTCATTTGATAGAAAAACTGTATGCCAGGCTATTTTTACCTACTTCCAAATATTGACTCTGAGTCAGGGAACACACCATACCCTTGGGATAGAGAACAGGACAGAGATACTGAAGCCCAAGCATCTTCAAGCCACATATAAACATAGACAAAAAAAAAAAAAAAAACAACTTTTGCTGAGTCAGTGTGATTGTTCCCTGAGTCACATTACTGGAAGAGTCTAAATGGAGATAGCAGTGGCCTGATTCCTATATTTCCTTCTACCTCAAGCAACACAAATGCTTTGAAACAGTGTAGATTTTTCAAATGTGCCCTATTTGGCAGAAATTCCCATGTTTTGTGTAAAGAGATAAAAGGAAAATTCCATACTGGAAGTGTTCACTTTCACTTTATATTTGTATGAGCATTCAGCAACACACTCTTTCTACTCATTGAGGTAGGCAGTACTACTTTCTTTCCACAGTAGTAAGGGCTTACATTTTAGAAATCAGACAATTAACTTCTGTTAGAAATAAAGGCATATGTGTTTATTTTAAATATGTATATTTATTTTTTGGGAATTTTATGAAACAGACATTTATCATGTTCCTTCTGTATTCAAACTTCTTCAACATGCTCTACCATATTCATACCAATACAAATGAATTTTCCTTCTCTCTCCACAAGCACATAGGTAAAGAGAACACACATTCATGAACATGTGTGTGCACGTGAGCACACACATGCATATACATATACACACAAACATGGAGTCTGGTTTATGCTGAACAACTACTGAATACGGGCCTGCAGTGTTGTATTATTGATATGCATAGTATTGCTGCACTGAAATCTTTCCTCTAAGTCATATCTTAAGTTAACATTATCAGTCTAAAAGATGTCCAGTTTAGTAACAAATAACTTGGAAGTAATCTATTTCTTTAATAGACTATTTTTTCACATTTTAAATTTTATTTTTAAAAGATAACAAACTATCTTTATTTTCATTTTATGTAACAATCTCATTTCCTCTTCCCTCCCCTCTTCCTATTCCCTCAAATTTCTCCCCCACCTCATCCCCCATCTACTCCCCAAAAAGGTCAAAGTACATTGCTCTGAAGAAGGACCAAGGCCCTCCAAACATATTTAGGCTGAAAAAGGTATCTATCAAAAGATAATGGGTTCCAATAAGCCAGTATAAACAGCAGGGACAAATTCTGATGCCACTGCCAGTGGCCTAGCAGTCTGCTCCAGTCATATAACTGTCGCCTACCTTCATAGAGTCCAGTTTTGTCCTATGCTTATTCCTTCCCTGTTCTGCTGGATTTGGTGAGCTCCCATTAGTTAACGTAAGCTATTTCAGTAGGTGTACACATTATGATCTTGACCTCTTTTCTCATATTCTCACTCTTTTACTCTTTAGCTGGACTTTAGGAGCTCAGTCTAGTGCTTTGTTAAAGGTCTCTGCTCCTGTCTTTATCAGCTGTTGGACGAAGGTTCTATGGTGACATTTGAAATATTCATCAATCTGACTACGGGGCAAGGCCAGTTCAGGCACCCTCTCCACTATTGTATAGGGTCTTACATGGGATCATCCTTGTGGATTTCTCTAGTGCCAGGTTTCTTGAAAGCCCCATAACGGCTCCCTCAATCAAAATATCTTTTTCCTTACTCAACATCTCTGTCCTTTCTCCATCTTTTGTATCCCATTCCCTCAAGTTGTTCTCCCTACCCCTTTTGCCCCCACCCCTATGCTCCCAATTTTGTCAGGAGATCTTGCTTATTTCCACTTTACAGGGGGATTTAAAAATGTTTTTCTTAGGGTTCACCTTGTTACTCATCTCTAGGGTTGTGAACTATAGGCTTGTTTTTCTTTGCTTCACAGCCAGTATTCACGTAAGAGTGAATACATACCATATTCATCTTTCTGGATCTGGGTTACCTCACTCAGGAAGTTTATTTTCTTGTTCCATTCATTTGCATAAAGATTTCAAGATGCTATTTTTTATTTATTTTTTTTACCACTGAGTAGTATTCTATTAAGTAAATGTACCTCATTTTCTTTATTCATTCTTTGGATGAGGGACATTTAGGTATTTTCCAGGTTCTGAATATTACAAATAATGCTACTATGAACATACTTGGACAAATGTCCTTGTTGTATGATTGAGCATCTTCAAAAAATGGTGCTGGCACAATTGGATGTTAACATGTAGAATAACAAAAATAGATACACATTCATACCCATGAAAAAAACCTCAAGTCCAAATGGATTAAAAACCTCAATATAAATCCAACCCCACTGAACCTGATAGAAAAGAAAGTGGAAAGTATCCTTAAATGTATGGGCATTGGAGACCACTTCCTAAATATAACATCAGTTGCACAGACATTGAGAGCAACAATAAATAAATGGGACCTCCTGAAACTGAGAAGCTTATGTAAAGCAAAAGACACAGTCAATAAGACAAAAAGGTAGCCTATTGAATGGGAAAAGATCTTTACCAACCCTACATCGTACAGAAGATTCATCCTCAAAATATATAAAGAACTCAACAACTTAGACATCAAAATTCCAAATAATCCAGTTTTAAAAAGTAAGGTTCAGATCTAAACAGAAATTTGTCAACAGAAGAATCTTAAATGGCTGAAAGACTCCTTAGCCATCAGGGAAAGGCAAGTCAAAATGACTCTGAGATACCATCTTATACCTATCAAAATGGTAAGGTCAAAAAGTTCAATGATAGCTAATGATGGAGAGTATTTGGTATAAGGGGAACACTTCTCCATTGCTAGTGGCAATACAAACTTGTACAACTACTCTGGAAATCAGTATAATGGTATCTCAGAAAATTGGGAATGAACATACCACAGGACCCAGCAATACAAATCTTGGGTATATACCCAAAGTATGCTTTAAAAGCTTTTATTGATGTGATTATTTTCTGGGAAATCATATAGTAAGCTGGACACACCAAAGAAATGATTTCAGAATTGGATTTTTAATATATGTGTTATCCACAGAAAATTGTTAACATATAAACAGATACCATAATACAATGTAATAAGAACTAGTAAAATAGTTCAAGCTTCTGCGAATTATTTTACTTAGTAGATGATTACCCCCGAATCTCTTCCATTAAGCATTCTAATATAAATAATTTGGAGAAAGTATTTGGCCAAAAAAAAGGCTAAACTCACTCAGAAAGCATGTGTTTGAAACAGGTGTAAACCATTACAGAAAACAATAACCAATATAAATGAAGAATTATGGTACACAGTCCTAAGAGATACACCTATAGAATAACTTCATCACTTATGAATAAGTGTACATTTTAGAAAAAAAAGGCAAAAAAGATTATAAGATCCAGAGGATCAGAGAGTATGCATTAAGGTTGTGTCTTCTAGTAATGTCAAAATCTACATCCATAGTATCATCAACATGAATGCATAAACATGAATGAATAAGGAAAACAACAGACCTGCCAAAATGTACAGAGGAACTACTACAAGGCTTCAGTTCTAGACAAAAATGTACAGGGAACTGAGAAATGGTAAAAGTGAGTAAAATAGTCTTGCCCAGGAAAGAATACATAAACGAATTATCCAGTAGTATTTGGCATGTCCTGAAAACATACATAGTAGTAACATTATGTAGAATACTTAGGTTGTATTTGGAAGTATATATGTACATTTATTCATATACATATGCATGCAACACTTGATGGAGCAAAAACCCCATGAATTTGAAAGAGAGAAATGAGGTATATGGCAGGGTTTTCATTAATGGAAGAGAAGGAAGGGAGAAAATATATGGTGTAAAAATATTATTATCTCAAAACTGTACTCTATGTATTTTAGAGAATAAATTAATGAAAAATTTCTATGACTACAGTTGTGACAATTCTTATAAAAGTCAATGAAGTTAAGGTGTCATTATATTATGTGCATATGCTTATCCTAAATAAATAACTCCATGAAGGTTTTAAAGCTATCTGATTAATGTCTAAACACAAGGAAATCCAAACATGTTAATTAGATGTCAATTGTTTCTGCAAAAGTAAAAACAAACATTCATAATGGTAATTGAAGTTGAACTTGCTTTGATTATTTATTAATTCTAGTTTTCAAACATGTTAATTATCATAGCTAAGGTAACCCCATTTAGTATTCAAGTGGTTCCATTAGCCCACCACTATATTGCTGAAAAGGAACTCCCTGCAAGTTGGCTTATCTTGAGTGTATTTACTGACTATTGACTGCTAGATATATTTAATGACTTGTTTCTGGGACAGCTACTTGAGTGGATGGCCACCTGGAGAATAATGATTTGAAAGAATTAAAATAAAGGTAATTGGGCAAAAGATGTTTGCATCCACTATGGTAAAAACCCAATACAGAAAATCCCAGTTCAAATTTTGCTTCACAGCCTTCAGGGAAGATTGATATCCAAAGACAATCTTTCTAGTTCCACCGAATCAGAGTCACCTACATTCTTTCTGAACTTTTACAGTAGAAAACCTATCTAAACTTCATAGTTCTTCTTTCAGGTGTCTTTCCTTGGTCAAAAAATGTGATATTTGATCTATTGTCTCTATGTCCTAGAATTCAAATATCACTTCTATGGTACTTACCTTACATAATGAAAGCAATAGACTGTGTAAAATGTTCTTGATGATTTTCAACCAAATCTTAGTTTCAATCATAGCTACCTTATCAACCTCATCCAATATAGACATATATTAGGCAAGAACAAGCAAGTCACACTAACTATTTTTCAGAGAGTCGTCACATATTCAGGTCCCTCTTTTTTATGACAGCACTAATTGGTTACCCAAGTCTGAATTACAAAGACACTATCTGATCCTTTTGTTTTGCTTATCATTTCAATGATTAAAATAGCACTATGGGTTAGAAGATATATTTCAATTATATAGAAAGTAATTAGTCACAGTTATGTGTTACTTATAAAAATTCGAGAATTTTACAAAGGCATCTTGAAACCAATCTTACTTGTCAATAAAGGAAGATGATACAGGCCTTTTTTCATGTAAGAGTAGTTAAATGTCTCGAAAAGAGTCAAATAATCCTAGATAGCAAATTAAATTTCATGGGCATTGTTCATTGTTTATTGTTTTCCTCACATGCCCAATATATATATTATTTCATCTACAAATTTTTCTTATAACTCATGATTCCTATCTTTTTCTTCCAAACATTTACAGTAATTTTTTCCATTAGAACATTTTACATAGTCAATCTCATACATGGATTGTATATGGTTAAATAATTAACATAGCATGTCTTCAAATCGAATAAATGTTTTATGTAGTTCTTAAACAGAGACTCTACATAAAAACCAATAATAAATATTGTAAATTAAGAGATACATATGTTTTATTTTAGTTAATTTGCATATGTATTTCTGAAAGTTCGGCACTTGATAATGTTTTATCAGCATGTTCACATACCAAAACTAGGCTATTTTTCATATATTGGACAAATCTCATAACTATATCAAATAAATTATCTGTAAAACTTAATGCGATGAGTACTACAACATACAGGTTGACTACCACCTGAATGAGCAAAAGCTTTACTTTGGTTCAGAAGGCATCTTAAAGAAATACTTAATTTCAATAATTTTTCAGTAAAATCTTTGATCCATTTATAATCTATTTTGTATTTGAGTGTACTTTATGCTGTGCATTTTATTTCTTTTCTTTGTTATAAATGGAAATATAGCATATGATCTCCATTAATCCAAACAAGGAATCTACTTTCACATAAAATCCAGCTATAGAGATTACAGGAGCACACACTCTTGTAGTGTGGTACATGGTGTGCAGTGATCATGTAATTATTCTGAGTGAGTTGTTGGATGTAGATTTCCTGGAGAGCTGCTAATGATGGTCTTGTGTCAGACTCTTTTTTTCTTCACTGTATTTGTATTTGTTTGGTGAAATAAATTGAGTGACTTGTTCATTGAATACCTGATCAAAGTAAACATGAGGCAGTCTGATAATCCTTACTCTCTCTTCTGGGGCTCTTGCAATAAATTGGCAATATGCTTTGCAATAATTTATGCATTTTCCTCTTTTAAACATTTGTCTTCCTGAGATTTAATAACCATTCATGACTTAAAACTAGACTCGCAATTTACCTATGAGCACTCCCTGTTTCCCAAATGCAGTAATTATTTTACAACATAAAAGCACCACAAGTATTTATTTATTTAACCTAGAGAAATGATAGCCTTAGAACATTTTATAGAGATTTTTGAACATATTTAGAGGTATTGGTCAATTATCCTATGTAAATAAACAGAAGCTATAGTTTTTATTGAATATCCACTGTACTAGGTACTATGTGAGATATTTCTCCTGTTCTATTCCAATGACCATCAGAGGGTACACAGTGAAATATGACCCTAGCTAAGACAACTAGCAATTTGGATTTGTAGCCTGAACTGGTCATCTCCTGTGACCAGGAAAACCTTCCAGTGGAGGGATTGGACCACCAACCCAGCAACATAAGCTTCTACCTACAGTCAATTCTGCCTATATGTGGTGGGGTAAGCAAGGCACAGAGACTGTGGGAAGGGAAAGTCATTGGCAGGTCCAGCCTGAGATGTATGCCAGGAAACTGAGCCAACCCTAAGACACTGCCTGCAATGCCAGGCCCCAGATGCTAGATGACATAGAACCAAATACTAATGGAGTAAAAATATTAATATAATTATGCCTAAAGATATTCTTCTTTACTCATAGATTGGTTCTTAGCCCAAGAGACATCAGAGAGGCTCCATCCAGTACTGAAAGAAAGAAATGTAGAAACCCACAGTGAAATATTAGCTCGACCTGGGGGAATCATGCTGAAGAGAGAAAGGAAGGCTTGTACAATCCAGAGAAGTCAAAATTGTCACAAGAAAACCAACAAACCTATTAACATGAGACTGAACTGACAACCAGGACGCCTACATGTGAGTGTTCTATGCCCTCTGCATATATGTAACAATTGTGTAGCTTGGGCATTTTGGGGGACTCCTAATAGTGAGACCAGGTGCTGCCTCTGATTTCTTTACTTGCTTTGGGATGTGATATCTCATACTGTGTTGCCTTGCCCAACCTTAATACAAGGTGAAGTGCTTAGTCTTACTATAACTTGATATGTGCTGTTTTATGGATATCTATGGAATCTGAATATAAAAGGAGGAGAAGTAGATAGGATTGTCAGGGAGGCAGAGGGTCATTTAGGGAGGTGGAGGGGGAGGAGATGAAGCAGGCAAAACTGTGGTTACGATGCAAAATAAAGAAATAAATAATAAAAAAATAACAAATTCTCGGATGATATAAGTGAGACTTCCTTTTCCAAAATCTAATGGTCTTTTTGTTTTTTTTTAAATAAAAAACAAACAAACAAACAAAAACCAGATACATCATTTGTTAGCTTGTACTTCTCAAACTCTCTCACTCCTTTCCTACTGACCTTTCTTTGGGTCATTTTATACAAAATCTTCTTTGGGTAGACCCCAAAATAAGGCTATTATTTAAAAGAAGAATTGAGATCTAAATATAGACCCGAATATCTGCAGGGTCCACCAACACTCACAACTATAGTGGTCAGGTAAAGTTTAGCAAGTTTGTTCTTCTGCTTCACCACCTGACATAAATGTTTTCACTGACAGTGGAGGATTACCATCTTAATCAACAATGAGGAAGAAATGAAATCTTAGAATTAACTTAGAGGAACCTGATATTTATCTTGAAAACCACAAAAAAAGTTCCTCTCCTTAAAGAGACATAGAAAAGCCTGTCTTTGAGAAAGCCAAATTACTATGTATGTGTGATTCCCAGATTCTCGTTTCCTTAGGTACTGTCTGTGAACAGGCACTGAGATAACCGCTAAAAATAAATAAATTAATTAATGAATAATCTTTTCCTGTTTCTTACCATGTTATGAAGCTTTTAACACCAAAAGTAGTGGCTTTGTTGGCCAATTATATAAGCACTGGGTTAGCAGTGATGGCACATGGCTAGTCCTGCTGTAGGAACAGCCATGTAAACCTCTAGGTTCCTTTTAAAATCTAATTGTCAAATGATCACAATAGATATAAAAGAGACAGCACACATTTTTCTCTAGTCACTCAGACCGAAGAGAATCCTCTCTGAAATATTTTTAACACCTTCAGCATGTCTTAAAAGTAGATCTCTTAAAGAAGAGCAGGCAATAAAATGACTATCAAGTATATTTGTGTCTCCACTGTATTGTCTTAATGTCTAAAACGTGTAAAGCACGGTAACAAATTTGGGGAGCAAACATGACTTGCTTTAAACTTAAGAAAAATAAATACTAGGTGAGGTTGGATCTTCAAATTGAGTGTAGTAGAGTTGGTCTGGGTGGGGTACATGGTAGGAGTTTATGATGTGTAATGACTTTCTTTGCAATGATGGTATACAAGGGACAATACGAGTTGACCTCATTTTCAAGATTTCAAGAATAAAAATAGTGATTGAAAAGATTCATTACGAAGAAAAAGCATAAATTCTAACACTATGTCATATATACATACATACATGCTTGATCAATTTCCTTGTCTCCCTTTGTTCTTTACTGTTTGAATGCAGAGGTAATAACAGACATGCAAATAAAATGCCCTCACAAACTAAATTATTCATAAAATCCTTTTTCATTTTATCCTTTTTCCCTGTGGAGATTTAGACTCGTTTTCTATGAAAGTTATAATTGCAATTATTGATAATCCTGATTGTAATAGATTTAATTATTTATATTTCATAATATTTTTCCTCTTGAGTATGGGATATGCACTATTCTGCCTGAAAAATACAGTTAATCAGAGATGTAATGTTATTTTTTCAAGCATATGTTCAAATATCTCTAAGTTGTTAGAATGTTCTAAACTGACTTGATACAGTTAGGATTATGTTCAGAGAGCTAAAAAAGTATCTAGAGAACATTTGCAGTGAAAGGGAACTCTAAATAAAAGTTCACAGATTTGAATAAGAACAAATTGTGCTATATAATTCAGGAGAAGGCTGATAATTTGAATTTGATAATGATTTAATGTATATTTTATTACTTTTGAGGTAAAAGAAATCTACAGTGATAATATATATGGTGTAGAAAATTATTGTTTAAATTTCTCATTGGTTTACATGAAAGTAATATTTTCTGTTTCAGTGTACACATAGTTTATAGAGTCAACCACTCACTATTTAACAAAATATGCTCCATAAATTTGAATGATGTATCATATTCTTTCTGAAAGAAAAAAAATTCAAAATATTAATTTTGAATTAATGAACAAGATAATTTGAGAAAATATAATATTATTTGCTGAAATCAGTTTCCAACATAGACTATCCCTGTAGATTAAATGATTTGCCAAAATAGATATTAACAGTTTTATGTAGCTGTTAGGTTGTATGTTGGTTACCTTTTATTATTGTTACAAAATGGTCAGGAAAAAATATAAAGAAACATCTTAAAATATTATTAAGGGATGAAACCAAAATGTTCAACATATTTAAATCATGAAAGAAAAGTGCCTTACATATTTTGAGCAATAAGCTGAAATTAATTGGGTAGCTCACAGATATTTCCCACATTAAAGATTATCTCAGGAGTTTTAATGTATTAATCATTATTAATAGAATTTTAATATATGTGACATATAATCACTGATAAATATGTATTTGAATATAATGTTTCATTTTTGGGCAATATATTAGTACAATTTTTTCTAAAGTGAATTTAATGATATGTTTTTGTAAAGGCAGAGATTTAACAACAATAAAATTTTGGTTAAAAAACTACCCCACTTAAAATTGAACCTTAAATATTTACCGGTTTTATTAGCAATTATTTATATATAAAAAAATTCACAATTTAAACATTTAACTAGAAATTTAAAACAAATTCTGACTGCATATTTATGAATATATGTGTATGGGATTGAAATTCCATGGCAAACACAAAACAGCATGTGTTCTAATACTTTTCACTTTCCACTTTTCTGAGATAGAATCTCATGAGTTCAGAATATAGTCAGGATGAACTTGAACTTCTGATTCTTTTGTTTCTACCTACCAAGAACAGGGATTATAGACACATGGCACCTCCTCCAGTTTAAGTAGTACTATGCACTAAAGCTTGACACATTAGGCAAACCTGCAATCAACTAAGTTAAATCCCCACCTTCTTAGATATTCTTACCATTCTGGTATTAGTTGGTCTCATAAAGATAGAAGAAGTTTATTTTAAATTTAAAAACTCTTTACTAGCATTGTAGAAATGATTATATTTGGAAAACTTTGATAAGCAATTAATCAATTAATTTCATATAGTTGTGAGAGGCTACTTGTTTGTTTTTGGGAGGTCCAGAAGGAAGCTCAGACCCAAAATAATCACACAGAAACTATTATTTAAAACACTGCTTGGCCCATTAGCTCTAGCTCCTTATTCACCAGCACTTATATCTTAATTTAACCCATTTCCATTAATATGTATATTGCCGTGTGGCTGTGACTTACTGACTAAAGTTCTGGTGTCTGTCTCTGGGAGGGCCACATGGCTTCTCTTTGACTCTGCCCTTCTTTCTCCCAGCATTCAGTTTAGTTTTTCCCACCTAGCTCTGTTCTACCCTACCAGGCCAAGCCACTTTTCTTTATTCATTGATGGTAATCAAGCATACAGAGGGGAATCCCACATTGCCTCCCTTTTCTGTTTAAATAATAAGGAAGGTTTTTAACTTTAGCATATCAAAATTACATGTAACAAGTAGGTATCAAGCAAGAATTGAAGTTATAATATTTATGTCTACTTTATCTTTTATCATAACCACAGAAATCTATAATTATAATTATTCTTCAACTCCATCAAAGACTCAAGAAGGATATATTACCTAAGTAAACAGGAAGTGCACTGTAAGCAACTTCTAAAACTTTAGAATTGACACAGCCATCTAGCTGCCTGAACAGTCACCTAAAGTTCTTCTCTACTGTTGTGGCATCCATCTTCAACCCACAGGCCCATAGTATTCAGCAGACTTTTCCAGGAAGCAGTAAATTTCAATGACAATTCTGCCTTTTGCATTTGTCAGTCACTTTTTTCTGTACCCTGCAGAATGTCTAGCAGATTCTTTCACGAAGCAGGAACCACGAAGGATCTTTGCACATTTAGGCAAGTTCAGCAGTCATTGCTCTGTGGGTCATGCATGTCCAGTTCATCAAGCAGTCTAGGCAAGAGCAGTTTTTTTTTTTTGCCCAAATGGCTAAAAAACTCCATAAGGAGCCTCTTCGATGCCCATCTTCCTCTTGAAGTAATTGGTACTGCCAGGAACGGATATGTCTTCTTGCCATGAAAAGTCCCAAGTTTAAAGAAGGACCCTCCTACATTTCCCGTTTTTCTGTTAAAACAAAAAAGAAAGGCTTTCATATTAACATAGTAAAATTACATATAACAAAGCAGTTATCCAGTAAGAATTACAGTTACAATATTTATATCTATTTTTTCTTTTATCATAATTAAGGAAAACTATAACTACCCATTCTTCAATTCCATCAAAGACTCCAGAAGGATAAAATATTACCTAAGTAAACAAAAAGTAAGCAACTTCCAAACTCTAGAAATGACAGAGATATCTGAATGCCTGGACAGTCACCCAAAGTTCCTTTTTACCGTTGGGGCATCCATCTTCATCCTACAGGTCCATAGCATCCAGCAGACATTTCCATGAAGCAGGAAAATTCAAAGACATTTCAGTCACTTTCTTTTTTTGTCCTGCAGAATGTCTTGCAGACTCTTTTATGAATCAGGAACCCTGAAGATCATCTCACCTTTAGGCAAGTTCAGCAGTCCTCTTTCTGTGGGTTCTTTGTGTCCATTTAAGCAGTCCAGGCAGGAGCAGTTTCTTGCCCAAATGGCTAGAAAACTCCATAAGGAGCCTCTTCAATGCCTATCTTCCTCAGGAAGTAGCTTGGTGCTGCCAAGAGCAGACGTGTCTCATTGTCATGAAAAGCTCTAAGTTATTAAAACATTAAATGCCACATTCTGTCATCTTTGAAAGATATGAAGAATGCCTATCTAATTGAAATATATCTTTATATATCTAGAAAATCTAACATGACTACAAACTTGATTATTATAGATGATTATCCATTAAGAATTTATATTTCCTAATTATACATTACAATTTTAAATGAACTACACAATCACGATATCTTAATCAAGATCAGAAACAAAATCAACCTTATCAACAAACCAAGATTCATACCAATGCAAATTATTTATATCCATATCATCTACCCCTTTAAATGTAAAAAAAAAAAGCATTGATAAACACTATTTGGGAATATGGATGAAGTTATCTCGCTCCAAACATCTTCCTGCTGTATGGGGGCGATGTTAATTAGGTTTTTCATGGTATAACCTGTGTGGCAGGTACATCTCAGTTGGCAGTTGAGTGAAATAATTTTCTGAAGTTGTTCATGGCAACGTTTCAGGAGGGCGTGGTCTATCATACCAGATTGGTATAGGAGAAGTCCACAGGTTCTCATCCTCTATGAAAACAAAAGAAGAACCACTTTCTGAAAACATCAATCTTTAGACCCAAATTGTGAAGCAATAACACCTTTATAATATCCATGCTTGTTTAGCTTAGCAGTCCATATAATGAGATGTCTTTCTCTACTTAGCTCCTTCACAATCAAGAAATTTAAAGAAAACACAATAAAATATATAATCCAGACATTCTATGAATTTTCCATGTTTATGTGGCTTATTGTTCTTATTTCTTTTAAGCTATAACTATCTTACTCTGTCTCTTTAAAGACTTCTTTAAAAAGTACATCTTAAAATTTTAAGTTGTGTTATATAGAAGAAATATAGTACAGCCTGTTTTCTGCCTAGTCTAAACCTTAAGTGTACTGTTATTATGATCCTGCCTGAGATTAGCAAGTGAAGTTCAGCATGGAGGAGCCACTTCTGTTTCAGAGCCATTTGGTGACCCTGAGCAGCTCAGTTCCAGACACATAGCAAGTCCACATTGTCATCAAACAAGCAAATTGTAGCATTTTACTCAGAAAACCCCATTGAAATGGTCTGTCTCCTGCCAGCGTCAGAGGTCGCGCTGGTGGCACAAACTGTAAACTGGCATTTCAAAACCACCACTTTCTAGTAGAGCTGATCTGATCCCACCATATATGCAGGCAGGAAGAGTGAGACATGGTCACAGTTTCAGCTGCTTTATTCTCGACCCCAAGTGGGCATAAAAGCATCCAGTCCCACAAAAGCCATTGAAATGCTTTATAGCAGGAGTTTGAGCTGGTGGCACAGCCAGAAAGCCAAAACTGCCTCCGCAGTGTTGCTTTGCTGAGTCAGAAAATCTCTGCGTGGCACGCCATCCACAAACAGGAAAAAACTATGTTAAATAATCTCTCCTTTTTAAGCCCTCTCAGGTTTTTTTTTGCGCCAACTGTTGTAAGAGGGGGCACTGGTTGTGTTCCCAGCACCTGAGTGGAGTGCGGCCATTTGTTCCCAGTGCCTAACTCCTGGCCGCTTGCTTATGCCCAAAATGATTACACACATACTGTATTCATTTAAACTCTGCCTGGCCCATTATCACTAGCCTCTTCTTGGCTAGCCCTCACATCTGATTCAGCCCATTCCTAATAATCTGTGTGTCACCATGAGGTGGTGACTTAGGGGAAAAGTCTAACCTGCATCCATCATGGGCCGGAGGATCATAACGTCTAACACACTTCCTTTCTTCCCTGAACTCTGTTCCATCTACTCCTCCCACCTAAGGGCTGTGTCCTATCTTACAGGCCAGGCAGCTTCTTTATTAACCAATGAAAGCAACAGAAATAAAGAAGGACCCTCCTACACAAGTTCTTAAAATATTTTAAATGTCATACACTGAAGGTCTTTGAAAGATATGAAAAATATCTATCCATCTGAAATGCATCTATGTACATCTAGAAAACCTATCATGACTACAAGCTTGAGTATTATAGATGACTACTTATTAACCTATATTTCTTAATTATGCATTATATTTTTACATGAGCTGCTTAACACAATTCCTTAATCTAGAGCAAAAATACATATACACAGTATAACAGAATTGACCTTAAATTTGTATCAATAAACCAAGATCCATACCAAAGTATCCATCTCTACAGCATATCCCCCTTTAAACATAAAGAAACATTTATAAATAATATTTGGGAATATGGGCATAATTCTTTAGACTACTTCCTGCTGAATGGGGGCACTGTTAATCAGGTTTTTCATGGTGTATCCTGTGTGCTAGGTTCATCTCCATCAACAGTTGGGAGAAGTAACTTTTGAGGGGTGTTTCTGGCAATCTTTCAGGGGTTCTTTGTCTATCAAATCACATTAGCCTAGAATGAATCAAGAGGGTCCCATCCATTGTGGGAGCAAAAGAACCTCTTTTCCAAAGCAACATATCCTTAGATCCATATTTTGAAATCAAAATACTTTTAAAGTATATATTTTGGTTTAGTTTAGCAATCCATGGACTCAAATGTCTCTGCAGTTAAAAAATTCAAAGGAAACACAATAATATGCATAATTTAGGCTTTCTGTGTATACTGCATCTTTAAATATATTACTTTTTAATATTTATTTTATTATCTTTACTCTTTAATCTATGAATGTCTGTTCTCTGTCTCTTTAAAGTCTTTGTTTTATTTTTTTAAATGAAACTTGTTTTTCATCTCTCTATACTCTTTATCTTCTCGGTCCCAAGCCTATGTCCATTTATCCAACACTGTAACCCATTTAGAGGTCTTTTTATTCTGAATTTGTCGTTATTATGTATCTGTAATTATTTTCTGACCAGAGGTACTTCTTAAAATGATAATCTCTTCTTTTTTTAAATTTTTTATTACTTTACATATAATACCAATCAAAATTCCCACTTCCTCCCCTCCTTCCATTTCCCTCCCTCTCCCTCCACCTCCTACCCCATAACTCTTACAGTCCTAAGAGAGAGCAAGGCACCCTCTTCTGTGCGAAGTCCCCCCCATTCAGGCTTAGGAAGGTATGCATCTAAAGAGAATAGGATCCCCCCAAAAAAGTATATACAGTAAAGACAAATCCCAGTGCCATTATCATTGGCCCCTCAGTCTGTCCCAATTGTCAACCACATTCAGGGTGTCCAATTTGATGCCATGCTTGTTCATTCCCAGTCCAGCTGGTGTTGGTAAGCTCCCATTAGCTCAGGCACCCTGTATCAGTAGGTGAACAAACCACACATGGTCCTGAATTCCTTGCTCATATTCTTTCTCCTTCTACTCTTCAAATGGACCTTGGGAGCTCAGTCCAGTGCTCCAATGAGAGTCTCTGTCTCTGTCTCCATCCTTTGTCAGATGATGGTTCTATGGTGATATTCAAGATAGTCATCATTCTGACTATGGGATAAGGCCAGTTCAAGCCTTATCCACTCTTCTCCACTGCCAGGGTCCTAGCTGGGGTCATACCTGTGGACTCTTGGGAACTTCTCTTCAGCCAAGCCTCTTGCCAACCCCAAAATGGCTCCCTCAATTAAGATATCTCCTTCTCTGTTCCCATAACTGTCCTTCCTCCATTTCAACCATCCCAATCCCCCAAGTACTCCCCAACCCTCCCCTTCTCCCCTCTCTCACTCCACTTCTCTTTCCTCTACCCCATACTGTTGCCATGCCCCCAACTTTTCCCTGGTGATCTTGTCTGCTTCCAATTCCCAGGAGGATCTATATAAGTTTCTCTTTGGCTTCATCATTTTACTTAGCTTCTCTAGGATCATGAACTAGAGGCTCAATATCCTTTGTTTATTGCTAGAAGCCACTAATAAGTGAGTACATACCATATTCATCTTTTTGGGTCTGGGTTATCTCACTCAGAATAGTGTTTTCTACTTCCATCCATCTGCATGCAAAATTCAAGATGTCATTAATTTTTACCACTGAATAATACTCTAATGTGGAGATGTCCCACACTTACTTTATCCATTCTTCTGTTGAGGGGAATCTAGATTGTTTCCATGTTCTGCTATTACAAATAATGCTGCTATGAACATAGTTGAACAAATGCTTTTGTAGTATGATTGGGCATCTTTTGGGTATATTCCCAAAAGTGGGGTTGCTGGATCCTGAGGTAGGTTGGATCCCAATTTTCTGAGAAACCACCACACTGATTTCCTGTAGAATAATGAAAATAAATCCATATCTTTTACCGTGCACAAAACTCAAGTCCCTGTGGACTGAAGACCTTAATATAAATCTGCCTACACTGAACCTGATAGAAGAGAAAGTGGGAAGTACCCTGAAATACATGGGCACAGGAGACCACTTACTATGTATAACTCCAGTAGCACAGACAATAAGAACATAATTGAATAAATTGTACCTCCTGAAACTAAGAAGCTTCTGTAAAGCAAAGGATATATTCATTAAGACAAATGGCAACCTACTGAAAGGGAGAAGATCTTTACCAACCCTACATCAGACAAAGGTCTGATCTCCAAAATATAGAAAGAACTCAAGAAAGTAGACATTACCATTCTAAATAATCCAATTAAAAAATGGGGTACTGAACTCAACAGAGACTTCTCAACAGAAGCATATCAAATGGCCAAATGATACTTAAGGACATGTTCAACTTCCTTAGCTATGCAAATCAAAACAACCTTGAGATACCATTTTAGACCTGTTAGGATAGCTAAAATCAAAAAACACCAATGATAGCTTGTGATGGAGAGGATGCGGGGTAAGGGGAACACTCATCCATTGCTGGTAGGAATGCAAACTTGTGAAACCACTTTGGAAATCAGTGTAGAGGTTTCTCAGAAAATTGGGAGATTTTCTTATGAACTTAAGTAGCACCACTGCTAGGGAAACTACAACACTTCCTGCTTTCCCCACCCAGTCTAGCATGGCAAAGCTGTTTGCTGCCTTTGAGAGGCATGCTCACAGCACCATTTTTAGGCACACATCCAGTCTATGTTGCCATTACTCAAACTGTAGCACTCTGTTCACAAAACCCATTTAAATGCTCAGCCTCCTGAAAGAGTCAGAGGTTGAGCTTGCAGCATGACCCAGGAATCAGACATTTCAAAATGGTCTGGCTTTTTTTTCTGCTACTGCTGAATCAGGAAAACTTCTCTTAAAGGAGCCATGCTTCTGCTTGCTTCAAGCAAACAGAGCCCACCCAAGAAAATGATTTTACCAAACTATGCTTAACTCTGTTCTTTTGTGTCGAGGATTCCTTTTTAATCTTTCACAGGTTTTACATGGATTTAGTCCAACATGCAGGGCACCAATTTGTTGTGAGAAGCCACTAGTTTGTTTCACAGCCTCCCAGTAGCTCAGACCCAAAATAATCACACAGAAGCTATATTATTTAAAACACTGCTGGTCCATTAGCTCGAGCTTCTTATTGGTTAACCCATATATAAATTTAACCCATCTCCATTAATTTGTGTATCATCATTTGGCTGTGGCTTACTGGCTAAAGCTTTGGCATCTGTCTCAGGTGGGGCTACATGGCTTCTCTTTGACTCTGCCCTTCTTTCCCCCAGCATTCAGTTTAGCTTTCTCTGCCTAGCTCTCTTCTACCCTATCAGTCCAAGCCATTTTTCTTTATTCATTAATGTTAATCACAGTGTACAGAAGAGAACCCCACATCAATATGCCATTTTCTAAAAGATATTGTTAAAAGAAGGCAAGTTCATGAACACATTTTTAGCATAATATAAAACAATAGCAAAGGAATGTAATAAATGTCATACCTTAGACTTTTATATATATGATGGAACAGACATGTATGAAGAGATGACAAAAACAACACCAAATCCTCTGTGTTTCCTAAAATGATTTTATTCATGGAAAATTATTCTATGGATGAGGTTGTAAAAAGAAGCCTTTAAAGTCAGACCTATAACTGGAATAGGACACTGTCAATGACTGGTTCAGTTAAATAATCCTGTTCTATGATATGGAGCAGCTAGGATACACATGTAGTGTTTGGAGTGAAAAGGATGTCCATGGAAACTTAGTATAAGTACCTGTTTCATGCCTAACACTTAGTCCCCAGAATTAAAGAGAACTCTTTCATCTGTAATGTAACACAAAGGATTCATATTCAACAGGAGAGAAGATATGGTTAAGAAGACAGGAAAAAATGGGCTTGAGTCGCATAACTTAGTAGGCATGTAAACATGGCACTTTTCTGTTTCTTTCAAATTTTAAGTATTGCCAAAACAAGTTTCTCACAAACATTCACATACCACACTCCACTGAGCTGATACATAGACTTCTCTCATCCTGTGTTTCTGATTTAAACACCAGTCTAGGTGTTAAATAGCACCATTTCAAAAGAAATATTGAACCCTTGGCTTCATTACATGGAAAACCTGAATTCATTATATATAAGCTAAAAAAAAAAGAGAAGCAGATGTTTTTCTTTCAGAACCTCTGAATACATAACAAGTTGATTTTCTCTGTGATAACTCATCTTTAAGAAATAAAGCATGCCCAAAGCTAGCAAGAATTCCAGCTATGACTTTAACTCTTATAAGGGTTAACTGTGGAGAAGGGCACATATTAATATGGCAGTTTCCTAATTGTTCTTTAAGAAATAAATCAATCTAGAAAACCACAAAATCATCAATAGAAATGCAAAAAATTAGAAAGAATCTAAAAATGACATACAATCTACTGTATAACTTTCACATTTTATCCATTATTTAATTACAAACTAATGTGAGAACATTTTCTCCTAGTATAACCAATTTTTTTAATTGAAATAGTGTCAGGGACCATCGCCCCAACATAGAAACTGGTGCTTTGCCCTAAGTGTGTTCTCGGAGGTGGAGGAAGAATCAGACTCTCTACACCATCTTTATTGTTCAAGGGCAGCTCAGAACTTTTTGTCCTTCCAGCTCTACCCGTGTTTATGCTCTCCCCCACCCCCAGCTCTCAATGCTCTCTCAACTCTTGGGTAATTCCCTATCCATTCCTTTTCCGGGGCACCTCCTCTTAGCGACACACCTGCATACCTCACTAGCTTTGGAGCCAGCAACCTCTTCCTGGGCAATCTACAAGTCAATGAAGGCTGGAGCCAAGCCTTTCACCTTTTGTCTTTCTAAATTGCTAGCTTTCCAGC
>JAQHUG010000086.1:4364885-4382056 GCA_028555095.1 Dicrostonyx torquatus | reverse complement strand
GAAGGAGGGAGAAGATGAGCAAGGAAGTCAGGACCGTGAGGGACTGGCCCACCAACAGAGACAGCATGCTTGGTCTATTGGGAGCTCAACAAATCCAGCTGGACCGGGATGGAATGAGCATATGACCTTACCGGACTCTCTGAATGTGACTACAATGGGGACTGATTGAGAAGCCAATGATAATGGCACTGGGACCTATCTTTTCTGCATGTATTGGCTATTTGTGAACTTAATCTATATTGATGCACGTCTTCTTAGACCGAGATTGCGGGGGGGGGGGGGGCTTCGGCTTCCCATAGGGCAGGGTATCCTGCCCCATCTTAAGGAAGCAGGGGGAGGGCAGTGGGGTGGGGAGGGAGCGGGAAGGCCTGGAACAAGGGGAGTAAATGTAAAATTTTCCTGTAATAAAAAAAAATAGATAATAAAAATTTATTGTGTTTGCCTGAAAAAAAAACATGCTCAGATGCACAGTATAACTTATCACTTTTGAATATCCAAATAATTGAACCACTTAAAATTATTTCAGAGGACAGAATTCTGTTCGTTTGGTTTTTATGATTGTGTACAGCTAATAGTTTTTGTAGTTAAGATATTTGGCTAAGATTCCAAATAATGTTTTAATAACTTTTGCTGACTGCAGTAAAACATTACTGATAATGTAAGATTATCTGCCAACAAATCTTTTTAAAAAAAGAAAAACTAAAGGGATTTGTTTTTACAAATGACAATTCTATTCCTGACACTCTTATACATAGTATTCAATACAATCACACACTAGGTAGTTTTCAACGTTAATGAAAATGAACTTACACTTTTATCCTTAATTGAAATTATATAATAAATTATATGTCTGCAAAGGAGGAAATAATTGCCTTGGTACCATAAGCTTTGAATTTTGTTGTGTTCCCAGATTAATTTTAACATGGGAAAGGTTTTCCACATGATGATGTCAAACCTAGGTACATGGATATTTGGAACTTTCTAACATCCAGTGAGAGAAAATGTGTAGTACTATTCTTGGAATGTCACTTCTCCCTTCACGAGCAACAATAGTCAGGGGGAAGTGCCACTTTGGTGGAAATTAAACCAGGTTTCCACACATAGCTTAACACTAATCAGAAGTGTGTTTAGATTCTGCATTGAAAGCAAAAAAAAGAAGTGACTGTGAAATATGGCTACAAGAAGTTGGGTCAATTTTTACACGTACAATAGCGTCAACTAGCGAGGCACTTGAAATTGAAGCTCTGATACAACTTATTTTATGTCTCCTCTATGGACTAGAAAGTGTTTCCAAACCGTAATTAAATTAAATTCTGTTCACTAAGATAGGTTAGTCTTCTTGTCATATTAAGGAAGAAAAATCAGAAAACAAAATAAATAGAAAAAGAAATAAAAGCCATATGTGATGTTAATTGGGATTCAATGAGTTGAAGACTAGGAAAGATTTCATTGCAAAGCTCTATTGGGGGTGAGTGTATGCACAGTGGCAGGCACTGCCAGTCTCAGCAAAAATTAGTAATAAGTGTGTCAGAACCTGCCATCTCTGGTGGTACTAGGGAAGTACTTAGAAGATTTGTAATATTTTTTCATATCCAAAATAAAAAAAAATCATCAACAGAAATCATGTGTCACAAGTTGTATTCCTTTAAGTTACTACACAGTTTTTGGCATCTCTAATTAAGAGCAGAATTAAGTTAAATTAAATTAAATTAAGGTAGAATCATTCAGAGGCTGTCAAAAGGATGCTGTTTTTCCTACAGTGACAGTCCATCTGCTTCTCTAATTTTATAATAAATACCGAGCATGCATTAATTAGTCCAAAACATTTTTATTAAACTATCTGTCTAAGTTTTTGAGACTAATTCTCACTCCATAGCTCAGGTTGGCCTGAAATAGTTTATAAACCCGAGGTTAAGTTTATACTCATGACAATTCTCTTGCTTTGACCTTCAGATGACTAAGATTGCCAAAATGAGTCACCAGAGTTAATTTAGAGTACATCGTTACTAGGCTACTCTGGGATAGCTTTATAATTAGAAACAGCAAATAATATGTGTCATATACATTTAATCATTGAGGATAGTACAGTGAAATAAAAGATGTAAGAATATATGTACAATATATATGTATATATGAGTTTTTGAGCAATTAGATGCTGAAAGATTGTACTTTTATTTTGAGCTCTCTCAATGGAAGCAGAGCAATCTTCTACTGTGTTTACAGTATTTTGTTTCAGCATTTCATTTGCTGTGTTCAAACTGTGAGGTTCCAAATGGACAGACCTTTTCTTGGTTAATATTTAGATCTCCGTGGTTGAGAATAAGACATTTCAGGCTTTTACTACATCTTTTGGAAAATGTAACGGAATCTGAATTCATGTGAGATTTATTAAGGTGCTCCTGTTTGCTTGGCAGGCAATGAAAATCAATATATTGATGAGAGATGATAAGGTGCTTTCAACTGAAAGTTTGACAGAATTTTCATTTCAAAGATAACAAGGATCATTACATGTTTGATGAAAATATGTTATTGAAAAGGAAGAAATTCTGTAAACTTTTAGAAAAGGTTACATTTCTATTATATTCTAAGTGGACAACCTTTTAAGAAGATAAATTTTACTAGAGAGATAGAATGCATATTTACTTTAATGGAAGGTTCAAATAAGTAAAATCATTTATTGAGGCAAATTTTATTATCTATCAGTTAAACTAAAGCAGTTACCCATATAATGAAAGAGTATAGAGAAATGTGTACAGAATCAACCAGTAAACCAACAATTGGTAATTATTAACTGCTTCTCTCCAGAAGTGAACTCCAAAATCGTGAAATAACTCAGAAATCTTTAATCATTTTCAAGTTCAGATACACATCCTAAAATCTAAACGTCAGGGATGAGGTTATTTGCAAGTGGCACTCCTGAATCCCTGAAGTGTAGTTCACTGCTCAAGATTACTTAGACTCACTGGCATTTAAACCGCAACTTTTTTATTGCAGTGAGGCTGAGGTGTTGAGTCATGGCCTGGCTGCAGTAATTACAAAGCCACATTCTCCTCAGAGTTGACCAGATGTTCCCATTAACAAAAGTCAGTGGCAAGCCGCTGTCTCCCTGAAGTGGCACTCACTGCAATAATTTTATGCTTTAACAAGACAACTTGCATTTGATAACTTTGGTATTCCCAGATCCCCTCACTCTTACCTGATTTGGAATATTTTCAATTTTTTTTTTGCTAAATAGCAATTACCCCAGGAAGAATCATTGCCCATGAAACAGAGGTTGAAGAAGAAAACATAGAAAGAGACAGAAGAATTCCACTGAAGATTTGACAAGGACTTTACTAAAGAACTTTGTAGCACACACATACACAGTAGTATTCAAGAGTTGGAACTTGTGATATAAAAGGGATCAATTCAAATCAAACAAAAAAGAAATATCTTTTTGTGTTTTTCTTCATACTTTAAGAGGAATCACTTTTCAGGACAGATATGTATTCATATTGAATGACATTTAAAAACCTTAAGAACCACAATAAATATAATTTGAACCATTTTATTTTATAGGTAAACTATAAAACTCTGTAAAATTGAATGAAGCAAAGCCCACAGGTAATGGTTTGGAATATAATGAATTTGCTATCTCATAATCATAGCCTTGGCTTTCATCCAGAGACAGCCTCAAATATGTTTTCTAAGAGATATAGTTTTCCCACTTAAACAGTTTTATGTGGTGCTGAGAAATAGATTGTAAGGCGAGAATAATGTGTTAGTTTTTTATATCAGGCAATGCAGAGGCTAATTGATTTTCATATGACTGCCTTGCTAATAAGCATGATTAATGTTTGTGGATTCCTAAAATGTCACCATTGAGACAAGACATACCATCTAGTACGCTGTAATAACTCTGATCCATTTATGCAATTATAAATTATACACTCATTGGCTTTGACTATGAAAAATCAGAGAAGTGACATCTACAAGTATACTTGTTAATATCCCTGCCTAATCTGTACATATGGGTTTCTATTTCATGACTATCCTAGCTACATATAAGTCAATACTCTCCCATAAATATGGGCTTTTTACATAGCCAGGCTATCATTAATGGTTAAAATGCCTCTGTCAATACTAAAATTTATTGAGATTTGATCTACATCAATATGTCTATGTCAATGTGTTATTTCTAAATGACAATTTTATTTAGATTTTTAGAAAAATAGAATGCATAATTTAAGTGACAGTAAATTGGCAGAAACAAGATGTGCTATGAATGGCTGCCTATTTCATATGTCACACCCACTCAAATTTGCAACTTACTATATTTTCTAAGCGTCTTCATCTCAAAGATATTCTTAAATTATTTTAATGTTATAAAATACTCTAGATATAATTTTGATTATATACCAAATCATAATTCTAAGAAACTATGCATGAACTTGTTTTGAATTAACTGATGAATCCATGAATGATAACATATTAAATAGCTCCGTGCATGTGAAGTAATTGAGATTGTGAAAGATTTACCAAATGAACTACTGATAGGGCAGCCATAGAAAACATTTATAATGATGCAGAAATTCACAAATAATAGAATAACTGACAATTAGAAATATAAACATTGAGATGAGAAGATGTTTTTAGTCAGAAGTGTTTGTCATACAAGTGTAGAGACATAAGTTCAAATTCCTGGAAATAATATAAACTCAGTTTTGTATGTCTGTAGTTCAGGGATTGCTATAATAAAATAGGGTATAGAGACAGGCAAATTCCCTAGAACCTCATTGATCAGCTAGCTTGGAATATGCCACAGTATATAACAAGAAGACTATGTCTCAATCAATGTAGACAATAGTAGATAGCAGAGTAAGTAGATAAAGAGATACTAGATAGTAGATAGTAGGGCAAGACACCTAAGGTTTTTTCTAATATTCATATTCATGCTGTTGCATACTCCTACCTGCTGTCATATAGATATGCATCATACACACATATCGAGAAACATACATAGAGATTTAGTAAAGAAAATCTTGCCATATAATAAGATAAAGCTGACAGTCTGAGCCATATAGAAATGACACTTCACCATTCATATAGTCTGTTTCAGGACAATACCCGGATGTTACATTGTTCAAAGGGTTTTATTTTTTTAAAAAATGCATATTTCCACTGCATTCACTTTTAATGAAATACCACAATATCATTTCATTTCCTGGTAGTTTCTAGATAGCAGACATTTGTTTCTTACGAATTCAGAGATCTAAAATCAAGGTGCCCAGACAAACTGTTTCCTGATCTTAAACTGATATATTTTTACTGAATTACCTACTCACATCCACAAGGTCTCATTTCAATTTCAATATGATTAACGTGGGCTCAGAGTTCTAAAATAATAATTGGGTGGAATTAGTAATCTAAATGATAACATATGTTTCTTTACATTTGAAATGTATTTATTTTATTCCTCCTGCGGTAATGTAGGAGGTTGCCTATTCATTCCCAGCTGGCCATACTCCCTAAATAATCAAGCAGAAACTGTATTAATTACAACATTTCTTGTCCTATTAGCATATGCATAATTTTATCTCACTGTTATCTCTTAAATTAACACATTTCTATTATTTTATATATTATATATTTTACCACAAGGCTTGTGGCCTAACAGCAAGGTTCCAAACAACGGCTTGTTTCTTTCTTCTCTGGCAGCTCCATGCTGTCTGTCTGACTCTGCTTTCTTTCTCCCAGTATTCTGTTTAGTTTTACCTGGCTGTCTCTATTCTGCTATGTGCAAGCCCAAGACTGCTTTTTTGTTCATTAACCAAGAAAAGCAATACATATAAAGAAGGACTTCCCACACTATTTCCCCTTTTCTATTTAAATAAAAAGGAAGGTTTTAAATTTAACATAGTAAAATTACATATAACAAAACTGTTATCAAGCAAAAATTATAGTTATAACATTTATACTACTTTATCTTTTATCATAACTAAGTAAAACTATAACTATCTATTCTTCAACTCCATCAAAGGCTCCAGAGAGATATAATATTACCAAAGTATACACAAAGTGCCTTTGTAATCAACTTTCAAAACTCTAGAATTGACAGAAAGATCTCATTGCCTGGAAAATCACCCAAAGTTCTTCTGTACTACTGGGATATCCATCTTCAGCATACAGGTCCATAGTATCTAGCATATGTTTCCATGAAGCAGAAAATTTAAAGATCTGTTCTGCCTTGTATTGGCAAAGTCCATTAGCTGATTTCTTCTGTGTCCTGCAGAATGTCTGGTAGATTCTTTCCTGAAGCAGTCATTTTTCTATGGGTCCTTCATGGCCAGTTCATATTCCCCTTTAAATGTAAACAAACATTTATAAACAATATTTGGGGATTTGGACATAATTGCTTCTAAAAGTTTTTTGCTTTTTGTTGGAAAAAGTAATTTCAGGGGTGTTTATGGCAATCTTTTGAAGGATCTTGGTCCATCAAAGTACATTAGTCTGGAAGGATTCCACAGGTTCTCATCCTCTATGGAAACAAAAGCAGAACCTCTTTTCTGAAGTAACAAATCCTTATTCCCAAATTCTGAAGTCATGATACCTTTAAAATATTTATGCTGGTTTACCATAATAGCCAATACAACAAAATGTCTCTCTATACTTAGCTCCTTCACAATCAAAAAATCAAGGAAAACACAATAATATGCATAATCCAGATTCTCTGTGAATATTATATCTTTTCATCGCTTATTTTTCTTACTCTATTACCTTTTCTAGAAGTTATATATTTATTTTTATTATTTTTACTCCTTTAATCTATGACTGTTTGTACTTTCTATATTACATTTACTGTCTCTTTACTCTTTTTCTTCTCCTAAGCCTATGTACATTTTTTAAACAAACTGTGTCTCATTTTGAGGTCTTTTGTTTCTGAATCTGTTCTACTGCTTATCTGAAATCCCTTTCTGCTCAGGAGTATTTCTTAAAATGATAAGCACTTCTTGAAAAGCTAAGTGGCTAGTACTATGGCCGCTTTGCCTTTTGGCTCCTCCCAGTTGAGCATGGTAGAGGCATGATGCTACCTCTGCAAGTTGTGCACACTGCCGCAGTTCCAAGTATGTAGCAGGTCTATGATGCACCATTAAGCAGTCTCTAACATATTGCTTACAAACTGTAGGAGGAGGGCCCACTTGTTCATTCTGGTCACCCGATTAGCTTAGCCCTGAAATAATCACACAGAAACTGTATTAATTAAATCACTGCTTGTCCTCTTAGCTCTAGCTTCTTGTTGGCTAAGTCCTACATCTTAATTTAACCCATTTCCGTTAATCTGTGTATCGCCATGTGGAAGTGGCTTACCAGCAAAGTTCCAGCATGTCTAACTCTGGTCTTGGATCCATGGTGTCTCCCTGACTCCACCCTTTTTTCCCCCAGGATTCAGTTCTATCTTCTCCACTCACCTAAGTTCTGCCCTATGAACAGGTCAAGGCAATTTCTTTATTCATTAGCCAAGAAAAGCAACACACAGAGAGAAGGACCTCCCACACCAATAAACTACATTTAATTTCTCTGCAGATGGCCTTCCTGAAAGAGTCAGTTTGTGCTAGCAGCACAGCCCAAGAAGAAACCATTTCAAAACCATGCATTTTTGTTTGTTTTTCGCCACTGCTGAATCAGAAAAAAAACGTGTTTAAAGGAGCCACAGCATTAAACCATGCTTAACTGTGTTCTTTTGTGTCTAGAATTCCTTTCTGAGCTTTCTCAAGTTTAACATGGATAGAGTCAACCACATTGGTATAAGCCTTCTACAACACTGTAAAGCTCATCCAATGTTTGATTCAAAGGCCCAAAGTCCAAAGTTCTTCTTAGGTATCTTAGGTATCTTTTATATCAGATATAAATGTGACTTAAAATCAAATACAGTATGTTCTCTCAATATATGTTGGTATGACACCAGAGCACAAACACTTTCTTTTGAGATCAGACAAAGAAATATGTAAAAATGTGCCATATTAAAAACTCAACAGTTATAAAGCAATTTGAAACTCTACACAGTAAATTCTTTCAGAATTTGAGATGTGGAAATCATGATTTTGATTGCCTTCCATGGCTACCAGAACAGACATACCTTAGATCAAGTGGAGGGTATAATTTACCCTCCCTTCTCTTCTTCTAGAGCATTGCCAAATAGTCAGTTATCAGACCCCATGGATCTGGTGGGACATGTTCTTACAGCTTTGGACCACACCACCCTCACCATATGTCTGTGCCTCGTCCCTTTCTTTAACAAATCTGTGTTCCTGGGTTTAGTGACAACATCTCTCTGTGGTCAAAAGGCCTTGAAAGTAGCTCTGGAAATCTGGTGTCCTGAGTGAAACTTCACATTTCCTCTTGGCAATGACTTAGGAGGGGTTTCTACAGTGATTTGTGCTGACAGGGTTATTATTAGAAGGTTAGTCTTGATTATCTCTGGCCTACTGTTGGGGTTATTATGTTAGATGTTTGGTCCTGGCTTGTTTCACATAGCTGACTAATTTTACAGGATGATTTAGCCACACAATTCCCATTTTCTCCTAAACAGTCTCTCTCATTGTCTTCAATATCAATATAGCAACTCTACTCAATATCTTTCATTTATTCTTCACTTTTGAATAAGCATCCTGTCTTTAATTTTTTCATGCTTACATTTGACTATGAGTATATGAGAAAACATACTCAATTCTTTGTTTAGAAATTATCTCTCTAAAACATTCAGCTTCCTTATTTACAATTTCTTCCCTTTGACAGTAGAACTGAACACAAATTTCATGAAGGTTTTACTTCATTGTAACAGACAACAGCTATTTTATTGTCCAATAATATGTTACTCACTTGCACCTAAGATTTCATTAAAATTGCCTTTACTTTCAACATATCTATTAACAGGATTTCTTTGTTTGTTTGTTTATTTGGTTTTTTGAGACAGGGTTTCCCTTTGTAAAAGCCCTCACTGTCTTGGAACTAGCTCTTGTAGACCAGGCTGATTTCAAACTCATGGAGATCTACCTGCTTCTGCCTCCCAAGTGCTGGGATTAAAGGTATGCACCACCACTGGCTAGTCATTCATGATTTTTTCGTTGGCTAGAGGAATAACACTTTCTCAAGAGCTTCTTTATGGTTCTTCTACAGAGCTTTTCACTCTCAAAATATGGAAGTTTTGCTAGCATGTGCCTCTAGATTCCTCTAATCTCCATCTTCATTTCAAGAGTTGATGTGGGATGTCCTTCTGTATATGTGTTGATTTTATTGGCTGACGAATAAAGATGTTTTGACCAATTACTTAGCAGAGTAAAGCCAGGCAGGAAATCTAAACAGACATACATAGATTGGGTAGGCAGAGTCGAAGAGATGCCATGTAGCTGTTGGAAGAGAGAGAGATGCCAAAAACTTGCTGGTAAGCCATAGTCTTATGGTGATACACAGACTATTAGAATTGGGTTAATTTAAGATGTAAGAGCTAGCAAACTATGCACAAACCATTGAACAAACAGTGTTGAAATTAATATATTTTCTGTGTGATTATTTGGGTCTGGGTGCCCAGGAAACAAATTAAAAGTCTCTATTTATAAATGTTGCTTTTGCATTTTATGGCAACAGTGTTCATCTTCTTAATTCAAAATTTCTATCTCTAGACAATTGAGATACTATAAAAATAGCATAAGCTGAGGGGCAGATAAGCAAAATAATGCATTTCTCATGTTTCCAGAGGCTGGTATGCCTGAAAACAAAAATGTGGTAGAGATAGAATGCTTTCTAACTCCTGAGTGATGAACGTTTTGCTGTGTCATTAAAAGGTTAGTGTGCTAAAATGACTCCTTGGATTCTTTTATAGGGTACTAATCCTATCTATTAGGGCTCCAAACTCAAATATGATGGAATCATCTCCCAAAGGCTCTATATCCCATTACCTTACCTTTGCAATAGTATTACAAACAATGTGTTTTGTGGAGAAAAAAGTTCAGATCACTGTAACTTAGAACTAAAAGGTTATTGCTTATTCTGTCTAGCTAATTCAATTTCTCCAGCTGGCTATCATTCTTTGAACTATATTTTTCTGCTCTTTAATTGAGGCCCACATGCAGTAGGGGAAGTGGTATCTTTAGTCTATTAGGCATGTATTTACTCAATTAGTACATGGTGACCATAAACTGTAAACAAATATGTTTCTTTTTCAGTGTTCTATTTTAGTTTAATTATTTTTTATTTGTGATTCTGAATCTCAAAACCATAGTCTTCTACATGCTAAGCAAGCCTCTTATCACTGACTCACAGGCCAATCCACAATTAAAGAACAACAACAGAACTTATTTATAAAGGACTGGTAGAGTAAAGCTCACTAAAAGGGCTTGAACACCTATGTGTACAAACACACATATGCCTTTTACAGTATGCAAATACTTGGAGAAGTGTTAAATGTATCAATTCTCTCCATTGTGGAGATGTTATTATAAGTGTTTGCATATTTCCAAAACCATGAAATTTTTCACATTAAATACATGAAGTTTTTTACATATCAATTATACCTCACTAAAACTGTTATTTTTCCTTTCTTTTTTAAGATATAAATGATTAGAAGGAAATGTAGATGTGAAATTGGGAACATCTGCTGATCTGGTAACATAAATTACCCTGAATGGATTGAGACAGAAAAAGCTTTTGAGTTGGGGGTGGATGAGTGGTATGAACTCCACTTTAGAAACTGCTGTGGTGTCATAAAATGAAGCTTTATACTGTACAGAAGACTTGGCTGATTTGTATCAATGGATAGGATTCATTGAGTAACAATTTCTTCCTTGTAAGGAGATGTTTTTAATTTTAGCAGCTTGAGAGTTAGTCATTAGCAACCAAGATTTCTGAAACTCAGAGCAGTGCTTGGAAAATTTTCATAGATTATTCAAGGAGAAGCAGAGAATCATTTATTGGTAAAGGCTACTTCTTCAACTGATAGAACTTACGATTTTTCTTTGAAATGAGTGAATATATGTGATATCTCATTTACACTTTCATCTCAAAGAAGCAATGTCATAGCATGCCCATTTCAATAATTACAAGTTTATGTTTATTCAACTTTAAAGGAAATTAAAAGATAGAAGGAACAATATTTACATGAAGGTCAAAATTCTGTAGTATGGTCTAAGGTACTAAAGGATAACAATAAATTAAGTTGGCATAAAAGTCAAATATGCTCATAGATCAAACTGCTCAGCATTGGGATATTAATGGCCCTGAAAACTCTACAGATTATCTAAATATGTAATCAGTAACACAATCATTATTGAATCCAAATGTGTTTTGTTCTCCAGAATGCCATTACTCAAAATCTGTACAGTAATCATCAGATTTTATTTCATACTTGGGGACTTTCCAACAAATTCATCATGTGCAGTTGAAAGAAGGAGGAAGTGGCTTTCAGAATTCCATCTGAAGGGTGTTTCAACAGAATTTGTTGCTCAGTCAGTCAGTATCCAACAACTTCTGACCCTTTTCAGGCTTTATCATTTCTCTTTAAAAAGTTATTTCTAAAGTTACAAAGTTGCCCTCCTCAAGAAATACACATTTTAAATGTTCCAAATTTTTAATTTCCCATAATTAGTAGCAACATTGACATCCCTGACATCTTCTATATTGGAAATTGTAAATTAGGTCATCAATTACATCATGGAGTATCTGACAGAAATGCTTTTACAAACAGTGGTATTTCTATCACTTCTATAATATTTCTGTCACCAGGCAGCATTTTATTCTCCCCTCTCCCTCTCTGACTAGATTTCTGGCTACTTGGTAGCTCAGGTTGGCCTGGTCCTCAACCTTCCAAGTACTTGGATTATATGTGTGAAACATGTCCAGCAGAGCTTTGAACTTTCCTGAAATTCATTTTCCTCTCTTTGAACCATCATTCCTTAAGGTATTCCTAAAAGAAAAATTCAAACATCTTTTAATATTGATTGATCTTGTTGCTTTAAATATCGATGATGTAGATATACATCAAATGCTATATCATACATATTGGAGATATTGACTGGTACATTATTAGTCCACATAAAATATTAGGTATTCTTGGAGTAGCCAAGATCTGAAGCCTGCTTTGTGGACCATTATAATCAAGAGGCAGTCACAATGAGGCAGTATCTGGGGACACATTTTAAACAGTCTCTTCCTTTTTTGTTGAACATAAAGACTCAGCATGAAAAGACATTTCTACTTTGAGCTTCTGACTATATTTTATGAGTGTGTTTAAATGTTATATTCATATTTCATCCATCAATTTGCTTTTTGACAGGTTTGCTATCAGATGAATATACTGTAAAGTTGCAAAAGACCTCTTTTAGTATGGAAAGATTCATAATTCTTAGCTTATTATCAGAGAAATTCACTTTCAATGAAACCTAGAAATATTTATTGGTATAAAATGAATACAAGCCTGAAACTTTTTTGAAAATATATTGAACAGACACCGTGATGTTAATATTGATTGGCAACTTGACAGAACTTAGCATCACTTAGAAGAAAAGGCTCAGGAAATGCCTGTGGGGGACTATGTAGATTAGCTTAGCTTCTGGGTATGTCTGTGAGGGAGAATCTGAATTAGTTTAGTTGAGAGGGTGTGACCCCACTGAATGTGGTCACCATTGCCACATGGGCTCTGGTTCTTCTCTGAATAAACAAGAGAAAGCCATCACACATTAGAATTTTTGTCACTCCACCGCTTGACTAATTCTCTCATTTCTCTTCACACCCTTTCCCCACCAATGTGGATTGTACTCTCAAACTGAGCAAAATTATCTCTTCTGGGTGGAGGTTGCATTTTCCAGGAATTTTTCCTCAGTATTGTGGAGAGTTACTATGACTATTTGTTCAAAAATCAAGACTGACTTATGTTTCAGTGGTTAAATTTGTTTTTACTAATTTTTCATGCATTCAATGACAACCTTTACATTTCCCTTTCCATCCCATAGCAGCAATATGAGTGGCCTGAATCTGAAATGCATGGCAAATTATCTTCTCAGTATTGAAAACTCAATAATATACAAAAATCTAGAGAATAGCTTCTAGGATCTCCAAGCAACAAGGAAATCCAGGGTCTTCAAGTGCTGTATATCTATCTACAACTCTAGCCTACATTCAGTCAGATTTCAAGCAATTCCTGTTATAATATAAATGCCAGGTAACTAGATTTTGCATTATATTTTTCATTAGTTATTTTTATTGTTCCATTGTCATATACTGATTAAGAACACAAAATAAAACACACATCATTATAACCTTACTACAGTCATTGGTCTTCAGTCTCATATATCTTAGCTAGCCACACTTTCTGATTCCTAACCAGTAACCCTGATATCAGCTTCAGAGATTATCAACAATCTCTCACAGCATACCTGCTCCAGTGACATACTTGTTTATTTCTCACTATGATGATTTTA
Source organism: Dicrostonyx torquatus (assembly GCA_028555095.1). Classification (NCBI taxonomy): domain Eukaryota; kingdom Metazoa; phylum Chordata; class Mammalia; order Rodentia; family Cricetidae; genus Dicrostonyx; species Dicrostonyx torquatus. The sequence goes on along the minus strand of JAQHUG010000086.1, from coordinate 4,368,605 downwards.
GACTAACCTGCTATATCAACAAACAAGCAAATTCAATCATTTATTTTATAAGAATTGTTTTGGTTTGGGTGTATTTTTTTCAGTAATTTAATAGGAGTAAGGAGAATCTATTTTATTAGTTATAATATGAGAATCTATTCTATACATCAAATATTTAATTATTATATCTATATCTATATCTATATATATATAAATAAGATATGGGTTGTCTACACTGAAGAAAGTATAACAAATTAGTTAAAAGATGAAATAGAGACATTCTAAAGTAATCACAAGCAAAATATTATGAAAATATATATCGTATTTTAAGTTCTAAAACTTCATTGCCCATTACACCAACCACCAGTCATATAGGGCTGCAATGCATTTGAAATATGCTTATTCCAAGACAAGAGATGTTGTGATTTTAGTAAAGGTACCTCATCGCAATAACTTGCTCAAAATTACCTACTAATTATATTGATCATATTTTGAAAGATGATTACTTTAGCCATATGAATTATATGGTATATTGTTATTATTAATTTCAGATTTTTATACTTTTAAAAATTATCATTCTTTTCATAAAGGTGTTTATAAGCTTGCCTGGACATGTGGAGTTAAGGAAATAATTTCTGATGCTTTTCAAGTGTATATTCTTTTATGAGATTATAGCCAGACAAAAAAACATAGCAAATTGAAATTACAACATTCTCTTGGTTGAATACAAATACAGACTAGAAGTTATATCACTTTATAGTTTCAGCAAAAAAACTAATATAACTGGTCAGAATTAGTTAACACTGGTAAAGACAGGCAAATTATTTCTTTTTATTCTGATTTGCTTAATATTGACACTATTCATATAATACATATTAAAATATACAAAAATTATTTTACTATTATTGTAGGAGATAATTTCAAGATGTGTACATATCCTAACCTAGTGGTGCTGCTTTTTTATTGATTAGCTCTTTGTCATTGGGTCACAACAAAGAGGAATCACATGCATTGTAACATGTATTTCCTCATGTAGGGAGACCTACACATCATTATCACATAAAAACACATTTAAAATGATACTTAGTGAACGTATTGATAAGATTTTGGATGCTCTTCTCCAAGAGATAATTCCTGTGACTGGAACCAAAGGAAGAGAAACATAGTAGAAAAATTTAGTCTACATAACAAAGTAAAAATACCTAGTTAATTGTTAGTAGCCTAAAATTAAGTCTGAGGACCCTTAATAAGCTATTTCCTGCTAATTCTATGTACACATGGACAGCTGTAATTACATTTAATTTTTATGTATAAAAAATTCAAACAGAACTTGTCTCATCAGTTTACATCTCAGTGTTTGTTTGAGACATGAAACATCTGTGAAGGCTGGTTTTCTGCTTCTGCTTTCTAACAAGATGAGCAATCAACACAAAATCCAAGCCAACAGATGTTGTAAAATAGAGGAAAACCTAAAATCATTGTGTTAGGGTGATAAAGTGCATTCTGGTATGGAACGCCCTAGAGTGGGTGTACCCCTGAGCGACTCTTTCCTTTAATCCAGCAATTGCCACATTTGTCTCAGGGGAAAATTCCAATGACATTGCCTTTTTGTTTTTCTTATGACATGGAGCATTATAGCTTCTGTCCAAGAAGAAGCACCCCACTAAATTGTGGAACAACATTTTCTAGACCTTCCCCAAAGAATCAAAGATGTCATAGAAGTGGTGGAGCTCTTCTCACACAATTTTATATACACTGAACTGCTTTATGATTTTCAGAGGAATTTGTTTCACTGTGCCTTACCAATTTAAACATACATTCTTTCTATACACTAATTATTATCATTTCATTCTCCCTTAATGAAACTTACTTTGTAAGTAACATTATTACTTAGAAAGTAATAATGTTATGACATATTCTACATCAATATATCAAATCTTTATTTACCCCTCCATATAAGAGAATCTATTCTCTACAGCAAATACTTAAGGTTATGACAGATACACCCATGAACATAATAAGAGGGTTGTCTATACCATAGAAATTTTAACAAACTAGTTAGAAGATATAAGTTCTACAAAATATCCTAGGCAAAGCATTATAAAAATATGTATCTCATTTCTCCTAGGACCATCAGAAAAAATTTGTAGGATAAGTAAATAGTAAGTTTACAATAATCTGTCTGTAACAGTTCACCAAGAACTACTAGATTGGTTATCCCAAAGATTATTGAAAGTAAACAAAATATGAATGAGATCAGTGTATCTTACAAGTACATCAGAGAAGTTTCTCCTCACAATATGTTGCAATTAGCATAGGTCTATGACTGACCAAATTGTAGAGGAAATATCAAAAGATTGATTCTAAATGGAATTTCTATATCTCATTCCTTCCCATGTAGATGTAGGGAACTTCTAGGAAGAAAATGAATAAAGATTATAAAAGTGAGATGCGGTAGATGATTCAAGGAAACTGCTTTCTAGAAACAACAGGCCAAATAAGCTAACAGTGATTTTGAAATCATATGCACAAGATCTGCACAATCTCAAGCTAAGAAAATACAAGATGGAAAGGTGAAATAGAAGAGAAATCCCATCCCCAGGTGAAGAGCCCTAAGTATTTGATAGCTCCCAGGAGAAAAATAGTAAGTCTTCTATAATGGTGGGACTTCAGCATACTGACTACACTTTAGGACATGAATAGTTAGTTAGCAAGCACAGGTGGAATTATATTCATTACAAACAAACAAAAAAAAACAAGAAAGGAGAAACTGTGTGAAACATGATGTATGGGTAAGATGGTGAAGAAGGAGCATGGAGGATCTGGGAGGAAGTGGTGGGGGAGCTGGGAGTGGTGAATATGAAGAAAATTGATAATATGAATATTTTACTTACTATTCAATTACTATGAAGAACACACTCAAACCAACCCAATTCTAATGAAAGGCATCAATTTACTGGGAACTTGCTTGCCATTGTTGAGTGTTAGTCCATGAATACCATGGTGAGAAACAGAGCGCTAACTGAAAGTCTTTACAACCTGAACTTCAGGCAGAAAAAAAGAGACTGGGCTTAGTTTGGGGTTTTGAAACCCCAAAGCACAATCCTAGTAATACTCTCCTCAAAGATCTAATCCTAATCCTTTTCAAACTAAACTGAAGGGAAAAAAAATATGATCATTTCATTAGATGCTGAAAAGGCATTTGACAAAATTCAACACCCCTTTATGATAAATGTCTTAGAGAGACGAGGGATACAAGGATCATATCTTAATATAATAAAAGCAAGCTGACAGCTAACATCAAATTAAATGGAGAGAAACTCAAAGTGATTTCACTAAAATCAGGAACAACACAAGGCTGTCCACTCTCTCCATATGTCTTTGATATAATGCTTGAAGTTCTAGGAATAGCAATAAGACAACATAAGGAGATCAAGGGGATTCGAATTATAAAGGAAGAAGTAAAATTCTTGTTACTTTCAGATGATATGATTGTGTACATAAGTGATCCCAAAAACTCTACCAAGGAACTTCTACAGCTGATAAATACCTTCAGCGAAGTAGCAGGATACAAGATCAACTCAAAAGAAAAAAATCAGTAGCCCTCCTATACACAAAGGATAAAGAAAAAGAGAGGGAAATCAGAGAAATATCACCTTTCACGATAGCCACAAATAGCATAAAGTTTCTTGGGGTAACACTAATCAAGGAAGTAAAAGAGCTATTTGACAGGAACTTTAA
>JAQHUG010000086.1:4338860-4358018 GCA_028555095.1 Dicrostonyx torquatus | reverse complement strand
TGCACCATCTTAAGGAAGCAGGGGGAGGGCGGTGGGGTAGTGGGGGAGCGGGAGGGCTGGGAACAAGGGGAGTAAATGTAAATTTGGCTTTTAACAAAAATAAATAAAAAAAAAATAAAATAAAATAAAAGGAACACTGTCCAAGAAAGGCCTCGTTAGCAAGACTGCCATTTTTTTCAACAAATTTGTTCCTAAATAGGTAAGACATAGAAAAAAGATGTCTCTACATCTTTTAGAAGAAAGTGTTTTTTTTCTGGAATTACTGTTCGTATTCTACACCTAAATGAGGAGGCTCTGAAATGAAGGGGCATCTAGTGAACAGTGTGGTGCTTTGGAGCTTGAAATCATGGGTCACTTTTGATTAAATGTTGCCCACAGAAAATGAGCTTTGGCTTACAGTGGCACTGTCCTCACTGTCATATGCATGAATTTAAATGCCAGTGCTTATTAAAAGTAGCCCGAGCAATAACTGAGGGTTGCTCTGGGGATGAACCATTTTTAAAAAAATGACCTGCAATTCCACTCAAAAGTAATTAAATCTTCACCAATTGGCAAGGTGATTTTTTTAGGAAATAATTTCATGCACTCGGGAACGTGGGGGGGGGCAGTGCTGATCAGCAAACAGTCCAATATGATATAACAGGATCATATGTTAAATGGAATTTCATGCCAGAGATTCAACATTTCTGAGTTCATTCTCATTTTAAACATAAACATTAAAACCCATCCTCCAAGGATGGCTATAAGTATTAAATATGATAATTTATGTTAAGGAATCAGACATTCTGCCTGAGCTGCATCAGATGTTAACTATTACTAGACCCCTGGAGTAATCTGAGATTCTACCCCAGATCCTGAGGTGTAGGGAGAGCTGTCATTATTAATGATATTATGGTTGCTATTTACTTTTATAGATATTTTGCTAATTTTTCTCTTTCCTATCTTCTTCCTTTATTCAGGACAAAGTAATAGGTTGAGAATTTTCTCTGTGTTTTTGTAGTGCCATGAAAAGAGATTGCTTTTGATTATGATTCATTCCACTTTTTAGGTTCTTCTATTGATTTTTATATTGAACTTCTTCTTTCAATATCTTTTAACCATAGTCCTTATTTATGGTACCCAAGACCCTGGCATATCTTAATAAGTTGCTTATTAAAAAGTGACATGATTTTTATTAGAAAATTTGAATCAATGAATCATAATTTTTGTCCTTAGCAGAGGTTAAATGAACACATGACTTACAGAATCTTTTTACCTGATTATGAAGCTAATATTCTCAGAAAAAATGGATTTCTTTTTCAACTTGTGGTGGTTTGTATTTGCTGGAAAACTTTATTGATTTTTCAGAGCTGAGAGTATGCCTGATCAGACTGCTGAAGGTAATGAATAGTTCAGCTTTTTTGATGAAGAAATGGGATATCAGGTACAGAATGAATTCCTGAGAGCTTTAATGTGAAATTTCTAGGGAAGTGACTCATTTCCTAGGAGAGGACTCAACTCTGTGGGTGCATTATAAGGAGAATTGTGATTAATAACATGCTAATTTTTAATCATTCATTTGTGCAAAATTTGTTCATTGAAAATCAAATGTATTGTAAATGTCATTTTTTTCTGTTATGACAAGATAAAAGGTGCCCCATTTTTTTTATTGAGTTTACAGGCTGAAAATGTATATGGATACTAGGAAATTAAATTGTAATGAAAAGAAAGAAAAAGAAATATGCAAAGAACATCATGTGATTTAGTGTATACTAAATAATGCATGTTGATTTAAAAGTACAATTGGTAGTTTTTCAAGAGGGTGCATGGGCTCGTGGTCTATTGGTTTCCTATTCAATCATGTCCCATCTTACTTTTTAGGACAGTGTCCCTCATGGACCTTGGAAATCACAAACTTCATGTCTCCTTGCTGCAGATAACCACATATCTACACCCTATGCACTACTATACAGTCCACGAGCTTTGGGCAAGGGCTGGAGGTTGAAACACACAAACTGACAGACTGACAGACAGACACAGAGAGAGACAGAGACACGGACCTCTAGTCACTGATAAGAAGCCCTTTATTCAATAGCACCATGGAGGCTTATATACTCAACACTCAGATGGGCCAACAGGTGAAAACCTTATCCTCTGATCCTCAAGGCAAGGCAACACATGCTCTTGAAACACAGCTTTCAGTAACTCAAATCAGAAGTAAAGATCTCTAGCAGGAAAGAGCAGCTGGAGGCCAGGACTCCAAATGGTCCCAACATCTCCCCCCTAAATTTTTTATAAGACAGAAGAAGCCAGACATCCTGCCCCCAATTATTGTGCATCCATGACTACTGCTTATCCAGCATTTGTAGCCAAATTTGTGTGGATTCAGGCTGTGCAACCATTGCTAGTAGTGCCTGTCGGGTGACACTCATCTGATTCTGATATTGGTGGTGGAATCGACTAAGGATCCAGACACATAGCCCTAAACCAAGTATCCCCAGGACTGACAATGCCAATCAGTCAGACCAGTGCTGCAAACATCCCTCTACTTTAGCTATCCAAGCCAATTAATCATTGGCCTGCACAGGCACAAACTGGGTGGAATTTATGGCTTAAATAGCGTGCACCAACTGGGTGGTAAATTTAACAAAAGCAGTATTCCAAACCCTTCTTATATAACAGTTGAGTTCCAGAAGAGTAGCAGAAGCATGCAATATAGTGCCAGGAGTAACACACATAACATGATTAACTGTTGAAAAGTCCAAAGATAGTCCATTTGCTCCTAAAACAGAGCCACTTGTTGGTTCAAGGTCAATATGTCCAATTGAATTTGTCCATTAAGATTATTTTGAATGTCCAAACCAATTGCTGACTCTTTCAGCTAGCTGGTTGACTGTCTCAGCCATGTGCACAGTCTGGGAGAGAGCAATTCTGACAGTAGTAGCTGTGGCAGCAGGAATAGCAATAACAGCAACCGTGGCTGCAGTGATTCCAAAATCTCTCCTCTGCCGATACTCCTGACACAGCCATGGCCTCCCTCAGGCTGGGCACTGACTGGGCAGGGACAATGGGCTTTCCACTGCAGCTGCCTAGCAAAGCTCTGCTTTAGTTGCTTTCTGGCCCCAGCCATACTCGCTCTGGGTCCAAACTGGTGCGTGGAGTAGAGTAGAACTCAGGGAAGCAGGCTTGCTGCTCCAAAACCACAGAAGGGGCCCCACTTTACAATCTTTTAGGGAATTGGGGCATTGTCAACCTGTCTGGCTACTTCCTGCTGAAGGGGGGTGCTGCATTCTTGGGGTATTTTACTGCAACATTTCAAGAGGTCTCCGTGAATCAAACCACATGAATCTTGAAAAAATCCTCAGGTTCTCATCCTCTGCGGAGACAAAAGCAGAACCTCTTTTCCAAAGCATCAAATCTTTAGGCTCATACTTTAAAGTCAAAATACCTTTCTTAGCAGTTCCTAGAATCAATGTCTTTCTCCACTCCAGAACACAAGAGACAACACAATCAACACAACACAATAACATACATCTGTACACATTTTATCTTTTTGAGGCCTTCAATTCACCCTCTTGCCTCCTGTTTCAGAGGATGTCCCAGGTCGACCCTGTATGCTTACTCTTCTTTCTTGGTTGGACTTCCACTTGCCACACCTGCAGGGCGGCCTGAAACTGAAACCTGAGCGAAGCACGTCAGGATTAACACATATCCCAATCCACCATCACCTCCTGAGGACAACCTCTAAGGTTCCCTAGTTCCTGATCTTAGTGGGACCTCCAATTGCTGTGCACAACTGCCTATCTGTGCTCTATGAACTACCATACCTTTCACGAGCTTTGGGCAAGGGACTGGAGGTTGAAACACACAAACACACAGAAACAGAGAGACAGAGACACGGACCTCTAGTCACTGGTAAGAAGCCCTTTATTCAATAGCACCATGGAGGCATATATACCCAACAGTCAGCTGGGCCAACAGGTGAAAACCTTATCTTCTGATCCTCAAGGCAAGGCTCATTGAAGCACAGCTTTCAGTAGCTCAAATCAGAAGTAAAGATCTCTAGCAGGGAAGAGCAGCTGGAGGCCAGGATCCAAATGGTCCCAACATCTCCCTAGCAATGATATTACAATAAAGGCATATGTTTCTATAGTCATCTTTTATGTGGCTGTGGTATTAAACAATAGATACCCATGTAGCCAACTTAGCCATCACTCCAGCCTCAACACCAGTCGATTTTCAAGAAGTCTGAAACAGTATTTTGAATAGAATGGACTTCTTCTTTTTTTATTTTTTTTTTTTTTTGGTTTTTCAAGACAGGGTTTCTCTGTAGCTTTTGGAGCCTGTCCTAGAACTAGCTCTTGTAGACCAGGCTGGCCTCGAACTCACAGAGATCCGCCTGCCTCTGCCTCCCGAGTGCTGGGATTAAAGCCGTGGGCCACCACCGCCCACTGAAACAGTATTTTAAATAATAGTCCATAGTAACTTTTGTAGCATGAACAATATTTCAATGAGTGTCATAGATGAGTGAATATTAATATCTCCCTCAGATCTCAATGTCAGTTCTGTGAGATATATATCAGGATGTAGTCTCATTTGATCGTATGATAGATTAGGTTTGGATTTTTTCATGAATCTCTCTATATTTCTCATAGTAACCTTACCATTTTACACCAACAGATGACTAAGGTTTTGCTTCTCCATTTTATTCTTATAAAGACTTGAGTTGCTTTATGGTTTGAAATTTTTTTTTCTGGTAACTTTAGGGTGACTCTTCATTGCTGTGTGGATCTGAGATTCCCTAATTGTCGGCAACTAATCATCAGACCTCATGAACACTAAACATGATATGACTTTTTCGATGAAATATATGTTTACAACTTCAGAACATTGAGCATTTTGAGATTCATATACTCTACAGATATGAACTATTTTAAGATACATGTTTTGTGGGCATGTCTGCCATTCTGTAGGTCTCCTCACTCTTTTCTTCTACTACTAATAACTTTGCAGCGTTGTATTCTTATTTATTTATTCATTCTAATTACACATCCTTTTGTTTTCTGACACACAAATAGTAGTCAAGGTCAATTTTATGAATTTTTGAATGATTTTTCTTCAGATTTAAAATTTTTAGTTTGTAAATTAAGTATTTAGTCCTTTTTGAGTTATATTTTCATGATGTAAGATAAGGTTCCAGTGTTATTTTTTTGCAAGTGAATATATCTCAAGATAATTTATTGTTTTATTTACTAATCTGTAGTTTTGGTCATTTAACAGAAAATCAATTGATTATATTTATGTCAATTTGTGTCTAGGTTCTTTTTCTCTTTCATGCATCTAAATGTCTGCTTAATATCATTACTATATTGTATTCATCACAATAGCTTTTTAATATGTTTACAAATCAAAAGGTGTAAATTCTCCAAATTTGTTCTTTATCATGATTGATATTATGTGATATGATATTATGTTATATATAATATTATATATTATATGATATGATATTATATTATATGAGATTCAATATCACCATTGAATTTTATAATTGATTTCTCTTTGCCAGAAATATTTTTTTAGGATCTGCACTGAATAAAATATTTTGGGTATTATTTTGGGGGTAGTATGAACATTCAACAAGTTAAAGAATTAAATTTGTACACAAAATAATTTTTATTCCCCTGCATCTTGCTTAATTTTTTGATGAATATATTTTAGTACTGTTGTGTTAATTTTTTACTTAGATTATTTCTTAATGTTATTCGTGGGGAAAATTATTGTCAATAAAACTTATTCCTAATTTTCCTTTCAAAGAATTAATTATTATAGTATATTAACACCTGGGTCTTATATGTATTATTTTTATCTTGAAAATTAATAATGCTTTATTACTTCTTACAGGGATTTCTGTGGAGACTTTAGAAAATTCTGTACATATAACTATATTATCTGTAAATATAAATACAACAACTTCTTTTTTTAATCCAAATGCTTCATAATGAGCATTCTTGCCTTGCCCTTTATCCAAGGAGAAAATCTTTGAAGTTTTCTATTGATAACAATAGTTACTCTATGCTTGACACTTGGGGCTCCTTCCTTTGATTAGTAACTTTTGCAGAGATATTTTTGGGGATAATGTTTCGAGGAGAGATGAGTAGGTGTTGAAAATAGTGAAAAATACATATGTTGAGATCATCATTTGATATTTATTTCCTACCCTAGTGATTTAGTATAAATTTTTGCATTATTTTTCTATGGCAAACATATTTGTATCCTAGTCCTAAATCTCACTTGCATATGGTGCATGAAGCCTGTAAAGTAACACATTCAGTTTACTGGTGCTTTGTTAATTCAGGTATGCCAACCCAAAGCTTTTGTGCCTTCTGATGTCTTTGTCTTGGTCATAGTACTGTTGGCTCATGAAATGAATTTGAGCCTGCCTGGATATCTTCATAGAGGAATGGAGTGAACCCTTGAGCCACGATCCTTAGGCCTTACAAATCTTTCTTTTTTTTTGCAATTGACAAGAACATTGTTTATTCCCGCATACAGACGTCAGCCACACAACAGAATGCTGGCGACCCCAATGGAGCTTGCAAGCTTCTTTTATAGGCATCCAGGACAGGATTAGTTCATCCTGAACATGATTGGGTGGGGCTCCTCTTCCTGCTTTTAACACGGTACAGAAATCAAAACTGAAACAGAACAGAAACTGAAACTTTACTGGTACTCAGGCCTGGTAGAGGCTGGGACCAGGAGAAGCCTAGCTGTGGAGATACTGTGGCCTCTTATTACAGCTAGTTTCTTCCATGCTTTGTCCCATTACCGCCCACTTTTTTTTAACCCCTCCAACCCCTTCTTGTTTAGGTAGATCATTAGGGGTAGATCATTTCTTTATATATATATCACAAGCCTGCAGATGCCAAATAGCAAGGTGAACCCAAAGAAAAACATTTATAGATTTTCCTGGAAGTCGGAAGCAAACAAGATTGTCTTTTAACAACAAATCTTTCTTGTACCCAGCAGGGAATGAGTTATCACAGGCCACTTATATCTCTGGTTAGCATGATTCCTCTTCTCACTGTTTTTATTTCAAAGTTTTAACTTAATAGACATATTTCAATAGAATGTAAGTAAAAATGAAGGGTATATGTAGCATTAAATAATTGCTAACAACCTGACCCTGGGTATCTATGTTATTTCTCTAAGATGTTTAGATTATTAGATATATCAGAGGACCAAAGAGAGTAAGTGAAAAGCCAGTCTTATGAGATTTTCATATGGAAAACTTAGGGTACTGGATACGTGAACCAACTAATCTCTTTACTCAGTCAGTCTAGAGCTTCTTGGGTCTCTCTGTGATCAAATGATACCTTACTGGGATCAGTCTAGCTCTTGGTGAGAACATGCTTGGGATTTCCATGCTGACTCCAAAGAGTTGTGAACTATTTTTATGTAGTACTCTAAGAAAATAATTTTAATTTTTTTAATCTAGTTTTTCATATTGGATATATGGCTATGAGTTATTGCTTAGCTTACAGGGGTCTTTTCAGAGGTCTTTAAACATAGTGTAATTTTAAATTTGAACCAGGTTCAGAAAATTGGGGAAAGAATGAACAAACATGATGCTGATTTAATTATTGACAATAATTATCAAGAATCTGGAACCACAGGGGAGTTTGTCCTCTGGGCATAGCTGTAAGGGTTATCACATACTCTTTAATTGACCTAGGAAGACTAGATTCTATTCAGTGTGCCAGGCATTAATCCTTGGCTCAGATTATGAATTTTGCAACCAGACTAAAAGAGATAAGGAAGAGCATGCATTCATTGCTCTCTGTTCCATTTCTGAATGAGAAGTGATGAGCTACTTCAAGCTTCTGTCACTTTGACTCACTTGTTATGATGGACTTGAACTGAAAACTATAATAAACTTTTTACCCCTTAATGTGCTTTTGTCAGAGTAGTTTATCATTTCAACAGGGATTAAAAAGGATAGGTAGGATAATAAAATCTAAATGGTAAAGTCAAAAAGTATAATGTGACATAAATATATTTAGAAGAAAAATGCCATAAACATAGATATTCTAGCTAAATCCTGACTAATTTTCAATGGCAATATCTGCACTCTGTTCTCATCACCTTCTTCTTTCCTTTATTTTTTTATAATGTTAAAAAATTTAAAATTTTCCTTTTAATATTCATCCAATTATTCCCATCATACCTTGAGCTCTACCTTCTTTTCCAAGATAACTACATGGGAAGTATAAATTTTGTAGAACCCACATTTCTAACTCAACAACATTAGTCCTTTGAAAATTCCGTCAGGACACTGGTATTCTTTCCCTTGTTTTCACCAAGGATCTACCCATGGTAACTGTTATTTTTCAAGCTTGTAGGAAAGTGTTGCCAGGCCATCTTTCTTCATTTCCATATCTATCATGGAATATTATAAGTGCTCCATGATGCATGCAGCGATTATCCCATATGTTGTATTGCTACAATTCCAGAGTCAACTTCATCTCTTACTCAAGCTACCTGGTCCTGGAAAATTTGGGAAATAAAACAGCTTCTTTTAAATCCTCATCTTTTCAATATTCTTTATTATATAGGAGATTAAAAATTATGAAAAAAAGCCAGAAAAAAATTTTCAAGATAAATTACTGGCTTGATTTTTCACATCTCTCTGTCACAACACCTTGTCTCTGAATTGATAGGCTGTGTGAAAGCAATTTTCCGAGTTAGATATGTTAAGGTAGATATACACATTTCAAGTTTTCTATTTCTCCTCCCGTCCCCACCTCAAGAGAAGGAAATGTAGGTCTAATTCAGACATGCTCAGGAGCATGAATTTTTAAGTTTTTTGAAGTCATAATATAATTACGTGAATTCTTCTTTTTACGTACCTCTGCCAAACCATGCTGTGTATTCTTCTAGCTCTCTTTCAACTCCATGGCCCATTTTATTCCATTGTTTCTGTTGTTGGTGGTGGTATGGTGGTGGTGGTGGTGTGTGTGTTCTTTAATATTTGATATCCATTTATTGGTAGACTATGACTAGACAGGACTTCTCTTCTGCAAGTGAAATATTTAAGAAATATCCTGATTCAGGGTGAGATAAGTCCTTCATGTACAGTTTCTGATGTGAAGAAGAACAGACAGCTTCTGTTTGATTACTTTGTGTTTAAGTGTGTCTGATCATTGTATAGCTTCGTCTTTTCTAATAAGTGTCAACATCTGGAAGCAGTTTTGGATACATTAGCCTGAGTTTCTCAGTAATGGGTACCCGAAAGGAAGTTCTGTCCTGTAGCAAATCAGTACCTGTACTGAAGATATTGTAAGAAATACAAAAATTAAATTTAGTCATTTGGATTGTTTTCTACAACTCCATAATCAAGTTCAGAATTATAAAATGTGATCATTTAACTAGTACTCTCTATAGTGTCTCCTCTGTTTAGACTGTATAAAAGTTATTCCAATCAAAAACCATCTAACCAATAACTACTGACAAACTCTTTTAATTGGGAATTCATGCTTGTGATTAACCTTTCTCTGTCTGAACAGCTAACACTTCATTTATGGGTGTTGCTGCCTAAGTCTATGTCCATATTTTTCACAGATATGATATTTTTGCTTATGAGTATTCTTTCATACATGTAGTTTACAGTGTTATAACCACATGCACCTTCCTTCTTTATGTTTGGAAATTGTCTCTGCTTGGCTATCTGCATTTATTTACATTTCATTTTCCATGAATTATAAACAAATTGATCTTTCTTTATATTCTTAAATCTAAAGTATCTAAAGCTTTATGATTTCTTACTTAAATTACTGCAACTTGAGGGCTGATTATCTTACCAACTCCTTCGCGTTCTCCATTCTGACTGCTAATGATATCATCAAATAGAATGAAGTGCACCTAGAGATTGGTCAAAATACACTGAAGGATCTTGTCCTTAGCTATGTCTCTACCTAAAACTCTTCCTGAACTCTACTCTCACATTAGGTGTTCAATTCTTTGACCCAAGAGATTGACTTGACTTGAACATTTTTTTCTTATTTCAAGAAAGTGAAATTGCTTTAACAATATTGCTAAAATGTTACCCATGCTAACTTTTAATGGCCCATAGAAGCTCATTCAGCAGGGCATTTTCCCTTCTGAGAAGTATTTTCCTAACTGTTTAACCTAGAAGGTTATTTCTTTCCTATTCTATGTGGATTTTCTTACTCTCATACTGCATATTTAGTTTCAATTTATTTTTCTGAACTTTTCCTTGAAGTATAAGCTCCATGAGGGCAAAGTTTAAGTTTCATTACCCTGAAATATTGAAGGCAGGTCTCTTACATCTTCAGATACTTTATGCTTTCATCTCGAGACTAAACACCTTTTGTTTCAAAGAGCATTGCTGTTCATGAAACTCAATTCAAAGTATTGCATAAATAAGATATGATGAGGGATATATTCTAGTTGAGTGTCTCATAGACTCACAGTAAATGGGTTTTTCTAAAAACAGTATAAGGTTGAATCTTTTAGGAAACATTATATATGCTGGAGCCAACTTTTCTTAGAAAGACTAGCTTGCCAAATATGGACAAGTGCTGGATTCATAAAACTAATATGTTTGCCTAAAAGGTTTATTTCTCCTCGGCCTATCTGATTATGTGAAGAAATAATCATAGTTACACCAAAAACCATTCTTGGCTTTTTTACTTCACAAAAATTCAGTCGAATAGCCTTTATCTGGTGGTTTACTCTTAAAGAGTACTATGGAGATATTTATAATTAATTCTTATTTTTAATTTTATGTCTCAATGTTCAGTCATTCATTCATCACGTACTGTGTAATTCACAGGATCCCTGAAAATACATAAAAGTCTAGAACACCACTCTCTCTTTTTCTCTGTATTTCTATTTTTCTCTCTGTTCTCAATCCCCGTGTGTGTGTGTGTGTGTGTGTGTGTGTGTGTGTGTGTGTGTGTCTGTGTCTGTGTGTCTGTGTGTGTGTGTGTGTGTAAGAGGATACAAGTGGGCATGTGGTGGTCAGAGTTCGATGTCAAATACCTCCGTCAGTCACTCTCTACCTCATGGACACAGGGTTGCTCACCTAATTAGAGATTATTTGTGTATTTTCTGGTTTGTAAGCTCCAGGGATCATTCTTGTTTTACTCACATAGACCTTTCCCTAGCTGTTAGCACTTCCTTCTTGTTAAAACACAGCCATATTGGTAAGTGGAAGACTCAAACAAAAAAAATAAAACATCATCTAAAGACAAGAAAATTAAAACAATGGATCTCAGTTATAGAGTTCAAGGTGAATGCTCAATAGGAGAAATAATAGAAAATGAGGGAGAATAGTATAAAGTCATTATAATTAGAATCAAATCAAGGCTTCACACTAAAAAATTATGTTGCAGATATCTAAAAATATATTAGCAGAATATGAGGTGACTTTGGCAGAAGTGAAAGCCGGATTCTAGATAGATATTTGCCAGCATGGCAAAGTAAAACAGGGGAAAAAAACCAAACAGAACAGCAACAAAACATCCCATAATATCAAAAGACACATTTTACATGGCCTGTTGGATATAGGTTATAGAGAACCTGAGACTCCATATTAATAAAGTCTCAGTATTTAGAGGTCTGCCTATGAACAGACCCTGTTGCCTTCTACTACAGTGATTTCTGTCCTCTGAAGAGTGTGTAGACAGACCTAGATACACATCACCAAAAAAGATTTTCATTCAAAATATTAAATAGTAACATCAGTTATAGGGCCACTCTGGGTCAAGAACCAGAGAGAGGTTTGTACCGGAGAGCTAAAAGATCATAACTAAGAACAAAGATTCTAGAAGAACTTTTAGTGATGACTTTCTGTTTTTTATCTTTCTTTTTAATTTAAAATATATTCTTCTATCATACAATACATCACAACCATAGGTTCTCCCCAATCCATTCCTCATAGCTCCCCTCCTCTCCTCTCCCACTCCCCCCTCCATTTCCTCTGCAGAAAAGAGCAGGTCTCCAAGAGGCACAAAGCAGAATAACACGAAATACAACATGCCAAGGTTGAAAGTCCTCATCTGAAGGCTGGACAATGTAACCCAGTAGGAGGGAAAGAGTCTCAACAGCAGGAAAAAGAGTCATAGATGCTCTTACAAAATAACTTTAAGTACAAGATGGTTACTTTTTCTATGTAGTCTTAGTCGTTTTATAAAAAGTATTTTTCTAAGTGAAAATTGTATTTGAGACTTGACATTTAGATCTGATTACCTGTGTTAGTATGTTTAAAAGTATTTGAAGATACATACAAGCTCCAGAAGAAAGAAAATCTATTTCAGCAGTAATATGAGCAAGGAAACAATATCAGTGCCAAGATGAACCTCAAGTTTATTGTCCCTGTTCCCTCCTTCCCTCCTTTGGTCTTCCTCTCTTCTTTCCTTTCCTTTCCTTTCATTTCCTTTCCTTTCCTTTCCTCTTCTCTTCTCTTCTCTTCTCTTCTCTTCTCTTCTCTTCTCTCTCTCTCTCTCTCTCTCTCTCTCTCTCTCTCTTTCTTTCTTTCCTGGTTTTCAAGATAGGGTCTCTCTGTGTAACAGCCATAGCTACTTTGGAACTCACTCTGTAGACCAGGCTGGCCTCAAAGTCACAGAAATCTGCCTATCTCTGCCCCCCAAGTGCTCTGAATAAAGGCATGTGCCACCAATATCTGGTTATTCCTGGCTATTCCTATTTTCTAAGGGCCAATATTCTTGACATGATTTGGGTATTCCATAGCACTCACAAGTGTTTCCTTTTCTCTGTTCTTCCTCACTAATGTACTATCTAATTATACTACCGCATTTAAATATATGAATAATGTAAATTAAAAAGCAGAGCTCAGGTTTAAAGATCCTTATTTCCTTGATGGTGATGGAGCAATAGTTGCTATTTTCATGAAGAATAGCCCCAAAAGTCGGGTTAAAGCTTTATTCTTAACTGATTAGTTTGCAGTAGCAAAGGACAGAGGGTGACAAATTCTCATTGCAGTCACTTGCAGAACACAGCTTCTGACTAATGAAATACCTTACAAAGTCTAATTGGTTTAGAGGTCTCTAGTTCGTCTTAGGTGGAAAATATCACTTAAATATCCTCAGTAATTTTCGTTTAACAGGGTTTTAAACTTAATGCTTCTGCCTTGCTTCAGGACAACATCCTTTAATTGCTCTAAATTATCAGTGATGTCTGTAGCATTTCCAGTGAACATAGATTGATTTCAATTAACTTTGCCAGGCTTTTGCATAAAAACAGTCTTTTTCAATTTGTCTAATTGGATCACATAACCTCTTGTTGATGAGGAGTGATAGAAATTAAGAGGTGGAAGTGAGGACAAAATCAAGGTTGTTTGAGTCCTCAGGGCTACTTTTGGAATTTCCAGTCAAGTTGCATCATGCAGGAACCTTAATATAAAATGAAGGTGAAAGGTAAAACATACTGTAAATACATAAATAAATAAATAAATAAATAAATAAAGCAAAATAACAACAACAAAAACTTACTGCCTCCAGTTGTGTAGCCTATATATGCAGACCATGGAAATATGTACCGTAATATAGGTAGCCTTGTAGAGACCATATCTATGAAGAGATTGGTTTTCCCTGTTGGAACACTATCAGTTGTCAATAACTCCTCAGCTAGGGATGTAACTTCATGAGTCAAAAGTAGTGGTGAGGGAGATGTTAGGGAACAAAATGGAGGAGATGAGCTGTGGGGTAGATTACATAAAGGCACATTCTAGGCATGGATGCAATTTTAAAACACTGAAAATAAAAATAATTAAATAAAATGCCTTTTAGACACTTAGGAACACACCCAGAGTTGTGTCAGGATGCGAGTCACCTCCATAAAGAAATCACAGTTCATGGAGAATTTCAACTTTTGTAATAGCTAGGTCAACAGTGGGCAAAAAGAGTGCCAAAAAACATCAATGCTGTCAGATCAGAAATACAGCATTTTTTAAAAATATGTGAATGATGTTGCATGAGAGTTGTCTATATTCTGTCAATTATGTTTTAAATAAATTCTGATTGGCCAGTAGCCAGGCAGAAAGCATAGGCAGGACAACCAGACAGGAAATAGAGGTGGGTCAATGAGAACAGGAGAATTTTGGGAAGAGGGAAATTTCCTCTGCAGTCCTGTCCAGACACCTTTCTTCAGATGTGACTACGCTGCTGAAAAAAGGTACTGAGCCATGTGGCTAACACAGATAAGAACAATGGGCTAATGTAAGTTATAAGAATTAATAAGAAGCCTGATCTAAGGGGTCAATGAGTTTATGATAAATGTAGACATCTGTGTGATTTCTTTGGGACTTAACAACTGCAGGAACCAGGCAGGACAGAAACTTCGGTCAACAGGATGAAAGCTGAAAGATGATCAGAGTACCTGGCTTAGAGAATGCCTCCATATAATACTTATGACACATACTTAATCAAAGAGAGTATCTTAGAGCTTGTACAAACAACCCTGATCCAATTAGAGTGCTGTCATCTCCTTAGAGCTCTCTTTTTCTCTCACTATGTGCGTGTATATGTATTTCTGTGTGTGTGTGTGTGTGTGTGTGTGTGTGTGTGTGTGTGTGTGTGTCCCCTTTATCCTGGAATGTACTGGAACTGAACCCAACAAATCTTAGGGTAGATAGGGGCAGAAAGTGTAAAATCTAGATTACCTAAAATTAAGACCACCTGGAAGACCATTCGATGAATAGTTAAAGTAATATGAATGGGAGTGTTCTGAAAGACAAAGGTGCTAAATATTTCTACTTTGTACCTGATGAGTTTTTAAAAAATCAACAGAGGAGGAGAAAATGTGTGCTGCAATCATTAATTCAGATAATTATAAGAATATTCTGAAAAAATATTAGTTTCTTAAAAGAATATATAAGATTTCATTTAGCTTCCATTATGTGTATGATGAACCAAACAGCATGTAGATTTATTAAAATTTCAAACAATATTTTGAGATATATCTTGAAAACTTAAAGCAATCACTTCTAAATTAAATGAAATTTGCAAATTTTTTTAACATACTATAAGTTGAACATAAACTTAAATACAATTTACTTCAGAATCATCAACATAGAAAAGGGAAGAAATTGGAAAACAATTATATGATAAGTGCAAACACTATGAAATAATTAAAAAAACTATATTTGGACTGGAAAGATGGGTCAGTGGTTAGAAGTGGTTGCTGATTTTCATAGTACACAAGTTTGGTTAACATTACCCAGGTAACTCCAGCTTTAGAGCACTGATACACTATTCTGGCTGAGGCCAGAATCTCCATACATGTGGCATGCACTCGCACAGGTGCCCATAGACATATTCAAATAAAAATACTATAAAAACAAATCTGTAAAAAGAAATATTTATGTTATTTATTCATTTGTTTATGTGTAATATATGTTTGTATATTGTTAGATGTATTTTAAAAGATCATGTCATTCTCTTAAATTAAAACTCAAAGTAGCAGTAAGTTATTATAAACAGCACTCAGAAATTACAAGTGGAGCTGTTTCTTAAAAAGTAATTTCTTAAATTCAATTAACAAAGATTGGCAAAGACTATACTAACATTCAAATTTTCTGATTTTGCAAGATAATCTGACAAAAAACATCTTTTAAGAATGTTGAGCCAAGCCAGTCTGTTTTGGCTATTGCTGTTATCATACAAAAGGGCATTTAATGTAATTCAAGAACATACTTCAAACTTGAACATCCTGAAACAATGACATTATAGTTTGCTATTTCTGTGCTGGCATATAATGGTGACCCAAAGAAGTAAAAAGAAGGAAGCATTTATTCCTTTTGTTGGTTATAGTCCATCAAAGTATGGAAGCCAATCAGAAAATTGTGGGCAATAACTGAATCAAAGACCTTGGAGAAGGCTGTTTATGGGCTACCACCCTGTGGTGGTTTGTGCTGCTACCTTTTTTATATAGACCAAGCCCATCTGATAACACTTGGCTGGGATATCAAAAACATCATTCCACAAACATGCCCACAGGTCAGTCTAATAGAGGCAATTTCTTAATTGAGATTGCCTCGACTCATTATCTTTAGTTTATCAATATTCACAAATATTACCTAGTAAAGAAGGCAATCCCATCCTGTGACAATTGAAGAGCATCAATATTCACTCTTATGGGCTCAGTGTAACATATACAGCTTTTATTCCACACATCTAGTCTAAAACAGAACCTCATAGAAGGTCTAGAGGGTTGTCTCAGTGATTAACAACACTTACTATCTTCTAGAGGTCGGAACTTAGGTGGCCAGCAAATCACTCACTTTAGTGAGCTGACTACCATCAGCAAGTGTCACTTCAGGAGATCTGATACACTTATGGCTTCCATGGGCATTCTAACACATATTGCATTGGGATACATACATACAAACCTACACAAATACAAACATATAAACATACATAAAACTAAAACCTAAAAGAGAATTTCATGAGGATTTTTAATTCCTGTGTTTATGCAAACATAAGACATTATCTATCCATTCTTCTTTAAACCATATCAAAATATCACCAATAGAATGGCTTAAACTAAAGAAATACCCTCTTTCATGGTTCTAGAGGGCAAAGGTCCAAGACTGAAGTGGCAACAAATAAGGTATCTTTGACCTGAGACACTCCTAACTCGATGATTTACAAAGAATTCTTACTCTATGTCTCTATGACTTCTTTCTTCTCTGAAAGAACATCCCTGGGGCCTGTGTATAAAGTCACCAGGAAGATTAGGTTAGATCCCATACTAATGACTTCATCTTAACCTCATTAGACCTTTAGAACCTTGTTTCCAAATGCAGCCATACATTTTGAAAGACACAATTTCAACTCTTAAAAGACTCAAGAACTTTTAAACTTGCACTAATTAAACAATTCCAGGCATGTCTATACAATAAATATTATAAAACCATTATAGTTTGTATATATTGACAATAATTATACCTTATTGATGCAGAAGGCTTTGCAAGATACTTTGCAGGAGTACAATAAATATAAAAGAAGCCTTATATTTGTCACATATAGATTGAGAAATGTTCTAAGGTCATGGCAAGAGAGATACATACAACACGTGGGGGGAGATTCATTTGCACTTTGTGACTTGGGTAAGAAATAAGTTTGTACTTGGTTCTTTGATGTGTATGCATTTCTATAAAAAAACAGGAAAAATATATATTTATGAAGACAAAGGTTATTTTGACTGATAGTTCACACAAAACAGAACAATACAAAAATCACAGTGGTATTTATTAACTAGAAAAAATGTAGAAATAAAGATAAATAAGCAACATGAGTGCATTTGTAGAAACTGGCAGCCGTAATGAACTAGCTCTTCTTCCCCAAGACCTCTACAGTGGTATTGTTAGAGTGTCAGCCTTCTGATTTTTCAAGTAATTAAATCTCCATCAGTAAGTTATACGTCCTGCCCATGTAGCATTGAACTCCATGAAAATGTCAGTCCTATTATAGCAAAAGTGTTACCCTACTCATGGGACCAACGTCTGCTAGGCTGAACTACACTTTAAAATGAGTGGAATATTAAATTGACCATCACTTTTCTAAAGGCTTTGTCATCTGTCTCCATTACAATGCTGTTCAGCTTTCTCAGTGGGCCTGGGAAAGTTTGGGGTATTGTTTGTTAAAGTTCTGCTGTCTTCTTGATGTCAGTAGATATTTAATTTAATTATCGGGGTTGAATGAACGTTTTGTGGCTGAGTGATAGCAAACTACTCTGTGGAACCAGAACAGTCTAGAAACAAATTAGCTTTCCAGATGTGGAGACTTATAAATAACCACACAGGTGCTGTCCGTGGGTGGAAAGGGAAGGCATACATTGTGAGATGTGTCTAAATATTCCCTAAAAATAGTAGGAGGGCATTTGGGAGCAGAAATGGGGTTTGGCTTTGAGTTTCTCATTGAGAGGTTTTTCTCACAGTCTTTTCTGTCTATAACAAAACCTCCTGTTAAAGGCAGATGGCTATTTTCTCCATCTTAAATATGTCTTTTGTCCTCTCAAGCATTTGGGACACCTTGGCTATAGACATCGCAGGTAAATGACAGGAACTGCTGGTGAGACATCCTTCCTTTTATAGTCTCATCCACTGAAACCTAGTCTATAAAACTGATGATTATTATTTTTTGTTATTGAGAGGCAACCTATTGGGTAAAGAAATGAACTTCAGGTCATTAGACAGCAATGGCAGTCACTGTAAGTAATAATTTCTACATATTTTCAACTTTGTTTTTTACCTAACAAATTAATTCTGACCACACACTTAGCAACCATTTCACCAAAATGATTCAGGATCTCTCAAGCAAGGGAGCTGTGCTCAAAGGGTGGCTGCAGACATCAGGAACGCTCAATCTGCAGTGGCTTCTCTGTTATTTACTATAGCATTTGAATATTGTCAAAAAAGACAGACAAACACAAGAGTCCAGTTTGTTTCTTCATGCTTCGATATATAGTTGTTTCTTCTTTCACCCAAATCTCTTTGCAGCTTTCTTTAACATCTGCTAACTGTAGTCCAAACTGTTCAACGGAAACTCACTTAAATAAATATTTCCTTACTTTACAAGATCTCCTGAGTAAATTGGGAATATGGGGACCTTGGGAGAGGGTTGAAGGGGCAGGGAGAGGCAGAGAGTGGAGCAGAAAAATATTTAGAGCTCAATAAAAATCAATAAAAAATGTACATCTCTCTGGATAACATGATGAAAGCCGTTCTGGTCCCACCTGGGATGGGAATCACTCCTTAAACATAAGTGGTTTTGTTATGTGTACTTAGTATCATTTCATAGCCATCACTATACAGCTGTGGGAGACCCCCATGCATACAGTCAAATAACTAATTATGGAGGTACAAGAGTCATTGCTTGAGTACTTACATATGCCAAAAATTGTATCAAAGTGTTTACTTTCATTGAAAATGTTCCCATTCTCAATAAGGAATAAAACAACTCCATTGGAAGTTTCTGAGGTCTACCTTAAGAAATGTGTGGAGATCTCTAAGGATAGTGTTTTCTATGAGTATGGTATGTACTCCCTCATTAGTGGACTCTAGCCATAAACAAAGGACATTAAGCTTATAGCTCACAAGCCTAGAGAAGCCAAATAGCAAGGTGAACCCAAAGAAAA
>JAQHUG010000086.1:4320309-4338607 GCA_028555095.1 Dicrostonyx torquatus | reverse complement strand
GATCCCAGGTGTCCACAAGGATGTCCCCAGCTAGGTATTTGGGCAGCAGAGGAGAGGGTCCCTGAACTAGTCTTAGTCACATTGATGAATATCTTGATCATCACCATAGAAATTCCGCATGATGGATGGAGATAGAGTCAGAGACCCACATTCACATCAGAACAAAGGTCTGAGCTCCCAAGGTCCAGTCGAAGAGCAGAAGGTACGGAGAAGATGAGCAAAAAAGTCAGGACCATGAGGGACTGGCCCATCAACTGAGACAGTGTTCCTGATCCATTGGGAGCTCAGAAAATCCAGCTGGACCAGGACTGAATGAGCATATGACCAAACTGGAATCTCTGAATGTGGCTGCCAACGGGGGCTGACTGAGAAACCAATGATAATGGCACGAGGACCCATCTCTTCTGCAAGTATTGGCTTTTTGGGAACCTAGTCTATATGGACGCACACCTTCTTAGGCGGCGAAGGAGGGGGAAGGGCCTTGGGCTTCCCACAGGGCAGGGTACCCTGACCCCTCTTAAGCAAGCAGGGGGAGGGAGGAGGGGTATGGGGGAGTGGGAGGGCCTGGGACAAGGGGAGTAAATGTAAATTTTGCTTTGAACAATAAAGAGAAGAAAAGAAACATGTGAAGAACTGTGTTAAAGCAGAAAAAAAACCCTGCTAGTTTTGCTGTCACTTTTATGCTACAGGTGTCAGTTTATTGTATGTAATAAGTACTTGGTTAAGATAGAAAGCAAAAGATATTGCAGTACACTCTCATTTTCTGTAATGAGACTTGGTGTTTCAAGATATGAAAAGGGCTAATGTCATAGCCTGTCATTGTTATTTCTTGATAGATCTATTATGAATTTTCCACATTAATTAAATCAGCTAAGGACACATATCTCAGAATATTTCATTATTAAAGGTCATGTGACTGTTTACATTTGACTCCATGGATTACTAGTTCAACATCCTTGCATTTCACAGAATGGATTCCAACAAGTGCCATTCAAAATAAATGTGAATAGCATTCATATTGGACATGGACACCAGGTCATTCTTCATTGCTGTTATTCCTAAACAATTCAACAGAACAACTAGATTATAATATTAATATGATATAAGTTATTTTAAGTAATTAAAGGATGATTTTTAAAAAGAAAGTTAGGTATTTTATGCAAATGATATGTTGATTGATATAAGGGACTTGAGCATCTAGAAAAGTATATATCTCTAGGGAACCTAAAACCAATCTTTCACTGTTTTATAGGAAAAAGTGTTCTGGGTCTGATACTATCTGTGGTCTAAATCTCCACTGGGAATATTGGAATTAATGATCTGTGGAGAAGGTGGGGTTGTTCTACAAAGTAACAATTTTTTCATGATGAAGCCACAAGAGAGAAAAGGAAAAGAAAAGAGGTTAATAAGTACATGTAGACATCTGGCAAATTTGAAGAATTAATTCAGGAAGAAAGAAAGATTTCCAAATCAAATTTATTGTTTAAAAATTAAAAAATTAAATTTAAAACAAATAAAATAAGCAGGTGAAGTGAGCACTAAGATCAACTTCAGATTATCTTTGTTTTAATAATTCTTTGAGAAAGCTTTCTGAGTGTCCATATATCTAAGAAAGTTGGCTGGGAGTACTAAAGTCAACATTCGAACAAGTCAGAGATTACATTAAATTTATCTTTTATTTTTTATGAAAGAATAAAATGAAAACAAACTATATTTTTTATTATACATATTAATCTCACTTCCCACTCCCTTCCCTCCTCATATTCCCTCCACACACCCTCCCACCCCACCCTTATCCAGTCTTCAGAGAAGGTAAGGCACATTGCTTTGGGCTAGGTCCAAGGCCCTCCCTACCATATCTAGGTTGAGTAAGGTATCCATCCAAAGAGAATAGGTTCCCAAAATGCCAGAAAGGAGGTTGGAAGGGAAAGAGAAGGGGAGATGGGGAGGATTGAGGAGTTCTTGAAGAAATGGGATGGTAGATGGAGAAAGGACAGAGATGAGAGCAAGAAAAGCGATATCTTGTTTGAGGGAGCCATTATTGGGTTAGCAGAAACCTGGCTCTAAAAAAATTCTCAGGAGTCCACAAGGATGACCTCAGCTAAGACTCTAAGCAATAGAGAAGAGGGGTCCCAATCATGAATTGCCCTGTAGTCAGGTTGATAAAAATCTTAAATACCACTATAGAACCTTCATCTCACAACTGATGGAAACAGAGGCAGAGACCCACATCAGAGCACTGAACTGAGCTCCCAAACTCCAGCTGTAGAGTAGAAGGAATGAGAACATGAGCAAAGAGGTGAAGAGCTTTATGGGAAGACCAACTGAAACAGTTTACCTGAGCTAATGGGAGTGCAACAACTCCAGCCAGACTGGAAAGGAAGAAGCATAGGTTCAAACTAATCCCTCTGAATGTGGTTGACAGTTACATGGCTGGGCAGACTGAGGGGGGCCACTGGCATGGACACCCGGATTTATCCCTACTGCCATGTGCTTTGGAAAACTCCACGTGATTCCTCAGTCAGCACTCCTAACTGCTGAGCTATCTTTCTGGATCCCTAAAATCTCTTTCAATCAGAAAAGAGTGGTTTTTCAGTTGAAGGCTCTAGGGCCTTGTACTAACAAAGAAGCACCAAGAGTTCAAGCACTGTTAATCTAGTTGGGTGTCTCCTCAATGGAGGAAATAAAATCAAATGCCTGCATTCCACCCAGAAAGCTTGGAGTGGGGCTTGCTAATGACCTGGTGACAAATTTTCTATCTGTAGTGATGGACATCACCCTAATTCACTAGAATGATTACTCTAGACCTTTTTCTTCCTAGACCATTGCCCATCTTTAGAAGAGATGTCACATGTAGATTATCACCTGCTGATCTTTATGTTTTCTTGTTAGGCTACCACACTAGTTTGTAGGCCTTTTAACTCTATGACTCACCCTCATGACCACATGCACTTTGTAAAATAGAATGTGGTCACAATTTAAGCTTTATTGTGTACCTGGTATTAGACTGATTCTTGCCTAGTAACCTTTTCCCAAATTATACTGTGTTTTAAATATGCTGATAAAGAACCACTAGGCATTAGACTCCCTGAAGTGTGGTGCAGGTTGAAAAGTCAACCTGTGCTTGGTTTTCATTCTCACTTCTTCCCATGGTTCACTTCTCTACGTAACTCTGTAGGGTTCCCTCACTTTCATATGGATAGCTGGCAAAGGCAGACTCATTTCCAATTTGGAACGTGGAATGAGATAGTGAAGTTGGTGAGAATGCTTAAAAATGTGCTCATTTAAGGAATTTCCAGAGGTTAACATCTGTACTTTCAAGATGAGAGTGATGCACAAGCAGCTCAGAACCACTTCAGGAAGAAACCGTGGAAATCGGTGAGCAATTATATTATCAAATTCGTTATAATGTTGCTTTTTCTGGAATTTTGGCCCAGGAAGCCTTTGTGGAGTAAGATGTTAAGCAGAGTTCTGCCTGTACCTGCTAGATACAACAGCTCTTCTCCCCAGACGTGGTATGCCTTACCCCATTAGCTATCTAGGGCACAAGCTCTCATGGTGACAGCCAAAGCAGACACCTTTGTAACTATTCTCTCTTTACAAAGTACTTCAATATGTCTTAATTTGATTAGATTTTTCCTTAGATTAATATTTGATCCTCTTTACTACACTAACTCTTCCTTTTTGTGTCTTAAAATATGCTCCACACTAAAAGCTGGCATTTATTTAATCCGTTTATAAAACTAAGTTTCAACAACAGAAAATTATAGATTCAGAACAGAATGCACTATGTATAATCCTTAGCTAAGTAAGACTAATATACTAGGAATAAAAATTGGATGAGTATAAAAAGTTTCAGAGTGCTAATAATGTGATTTGCATAAAAGGACTCAATCCAGACAGATTTAAAAATGTAGGAAAATATACTAAACTCTTAATGATTTTAATAATCTATTGTCTTCATCTTATAAGGATTATTAATATATTATAAGTCTTTGTTATGGAATTATTTCTATTTATCCTTAAGATTCTTTTCTTGTTCTTCAAGAAAAAAAATAAATGAACTTAAAATATTAATGCTATTAACAACAGTATAAAAGTAATTTTCATTACATTCCTCTCTGTATTTTTTCTTTTTTATATTCTAATTATCCATGCGTTATCTTTTCAATCATCCATCTTTTATTGTTGGTTTTTTTTTTGCTTACTTACCTCCACCTCACCTTCATTCCCTCCCTCTATTCCTATATAGTTCCCTCTCCCCCTTCCTTCCTTCTTTCCTCCCATCTCTACATCTTTTCCTGTCTTCAGGAAAGAATATCCTGATGGAACACATCTTTTCTTTAAACTCTGGAAACCTTGCCTTAGCCTTACAAGTCTTGTGACTTCAGAACTACTAACCCTTGCTCTATCCAACTACCACCTCTTTTCTGTTTTTACATTTAGGAAAAATTTCCAAATGATTGATTATGTCACTGTCACCTACTGTGAGTAACAGCAATTTCTAAGTTATGGCATCTGGTGGAACTATTTATTAATTTCTTCTGTCTTGTTTTATAGAATATCTGAAGAATATAAGCTTTTAATAAAAATACATTGTATATTGCAAAAATAAATATTGATGCAAGAAAATACTCTATACAGCCTGTGGATAATCTGAATTTTATAAGTTGTCTTTTGTCAGTTACAAGAATAGTTCTTGAAATAAGACATTTTGTCAGTAAGTAGAGTAGATTTTATAAAGACATGAGTTCTAAAAATCTCAGGCTCTCACAGGTTTTATATAGAAGGTGTATAAATGTAGCAGAGCCACATTTACAGGCATGTACATTTCTATATGTTATCTTAAAACCCTATATTTTCTGTAAAGGCCAATGGTATACTTGTAATATATTTATTCTTTACATACCTATGCTTCACAATATCTTGCTTTTGTCACCTGGATTACTCTTATCTCTTTGTTTTATTTGTGTCTGGTGTTCACCCATGTAAACTTTCTGATATGGAAAACTGGTAATAGAAAATAATCTTTACTAGTTATTAAACCAAAGTATTTGAAGTATGGACATTCAAAGTGGTATATTTCTGAAAATGGCTTAAGGGCGGAGTCTTTGTAGCTAAGAGATTTAGTGGTTGATTGACATAGTGTAGGAACATCAAAAAGATATGCCTCATCTTCAGTTGTACATTCTCTTTCCCACATATATTATAATCTGAATAAGGCTTCATATTCAGTTTATGATCATGGAAAAACAAAACATCAAGTTTGAACATCTTTTCTTAGATCTGATTTTTTCATCTAGCCATGGCGTGGATCAATAAGTTTTGATCAGTTGGAGGCATCCTAGGGAGTCCTCTAAGAGATGTTTGTGTGTTTTTGTTTTCATTTAGTATACTCTTAAAGAAAAGGTTTTCATTATTGTTTTAAGTGAATTAACAGTTGGTGTAGGAGGCATCTTCTGTATTTCGTGTTGCTTTCATTGGTTAATAAAGAGACTGCCTTGGCCTGTAGGGTATTTCAGCCCTTAGGTGGGAGGAGTAGACAGAACAGAAGGCTGAAGAGAAGGGAAGACGCCAGATGCCATGATGCTCCTATCCAAGATGGATGTAGGTTAGACTCATGCTGGTAAGCCACGACACATGGTGATACACAGATTTCTAGATATGGGTTAAAGCAAGATGTGAGAGTTAGGCAAGAAAAGGGTAGAGATAATGGGCCAAGCAGTAATTAAATTAATATTATTTTCGTGTGGTTATTTCAAATGTAAGCTAGCCCGGCAGTTGGGAGCTGGGCGGGATGGAACAAAAGGGTCTGCACTCCCTCAGGCGGTGGGACACAGCCTGCACACCTCTTACTACAAACAGTGATGCTTAATTCACTTTCTTCTTCAGGGATCACACAATATGACACACCTAAAAAGAGACCTTGAGGTTGTGACCTCTGGAGGCTTCTAGCCTCGGTTCAGTATGGGGTCTTGAGTATAATATCTATACTTCTCTTGATCATATTAATTGATTTTCCTTCAGTGAAAGTTCTGAATTCCATGTATCCTTCTGTCTTGTACTAAGCTCTCTTGATTCAATGCATATAAAATTAAACAACATTAATTAAAGTTATAGAAAGGATAGGTTGGACAGACAGGAAGTTCCTTAAAAATTTCTGTTTTCTCCTATAACAATTGATGGTTGAAAACTGAGAGTGCATATTATATTTAAAAATATACAGTAAAATTAAATTTGTACATGATAAAATAATAACATTTATAATTTCTGTTTTTGGTGTAGTCAAGAAGGGAGATAAGAATCTGAGATAAAATAAAAATAGCATGTCAAGAGATTTGATCTAGCAGGCATTGATGGAAAGCCAAAATGTTCCAGGACAGAGTAATTTTGCTGGAAGCTTGAAACATTTTAGGTTTCATGTTTAGTATTACACGTTAGCAAAAACCTTAAAAAGAAAGAAAAGTCTTTACTTATTCAGAGTGTAAGAGAAGGTATCTAAGGGACTAAGTTGAAAGGCTTTCTTTAGGTTAATGTACTGTTTAGAATATAAGAAGTATAAAGAAAAGTGAAAAATTTTCTAATGCAGTGGAAAAAGAAAGAGCAGGCAAAAGTATAAAAGAAAAATTCAATCAAAACCATCAATGGAGGGAGTGGATCAGGGAATTGAATTTCTCTCAGAATGTGACATGGCAGTTCAATTCTATTTCAGCTGAAATTGAAAAGACTATTTGACTTAAGCTGGTATTGTAATTGTAATATTGAGCATTTTCAAAATATAAACTGCTTTAATTCATACCATGCCTGAAACATCACTCTATGGGCATCAGAAAACACAGATTTTTCTGTGGATATGATCACCAGTTTTCTCATTTGCTCTGAGTGTATTTTCTATCTTTAGTTATATTTTTTTCCCTACTGGATGAATCATGTGACCAGATTTTCTTTCAAGCCTTCTAAAACTTTCAATGAGTTCTATTCTGGAAGGTATATATCAGAATGAACATATAATGGATATTACACAGTCAACCAGCCATGTACTATTTCTCTTTCTTGTATAATATCTAAGAAATTTTATCTCTCCAATTTTATCTTTAATAGTATCATTTCTAATTAAAAGCAGGCTATAAATTTTGGGGTATATCTAAATGATAAAATACTTCTCTTGCAAATATAATTTGGGTGTTTGTCTGGGAGACATCAACTATTGTCTGATAACGGCAGAGAAAACATTAATGTAGACCAAAAATCAATTCTAGAAAGATTCAATTTGGTGAGCCATAAAACTTAAGGAGATTACTGATGGGAGTATGTGTGAGGGCTGTACTGTAGAGAGAGTAACATAGATATTACTAAAAATCTCATTCTAACTTTGGTGATCACTATATCCTCAGAGCTCTCTAGTTTGCATGCCAGCAGGTCTACAAGCTATAGTTTATTCTCCTTAGCAACTGCTACTGATTATATAACTTTGAGGGTGGGACTTGTGAATCTTGTAGATTTTAGGAATTTCCTGAGGTTTATGAGATTCCTTTTCTTCTAGAGTCTTCAGAAACCAATCTCTAGGATGGAATGGTCCAAATCCCCAACACTGAAGAAAAAAAGAACATAGGAAAGACAATGCATATTTTTCCATTACAGACATACACATTGCCAACAGATAATTGAAACCATGTGACATTTCTCAGAAGTGAAAATCAAAATATTACAATGAGTTATTTTTCATTTCGTAGGATGACTAGTTTAAAAAAGAAAATATAAGTACAGCGGATTATTTGAAGAAATTTAAACCTTAGTGCAATTTTGCAGACATAAAATGGTGCATTAACATTCTTGTGAAACTTAAAATTCAACTGCTATATGAAGGAATCACGGTTCATACCCACCAAATGAAATCAGCATCCTGAAAAGGCATGCTTGAACATGTTCATCTTTACATGATTTATACTACTAAAGATATAGAAACAATTTCAATACCCATTTACAAGTAAATAAATGAATGCATACACACACACTCATATATATATATATATATATATATATCATATATTCTACCACTTTCATGTAAAAAATAAAATAAGAAATTGTACCAACTACAGTAACAGTGAAAATTCTAGAGAACACATTACTAAGGGAAATAAGCTGCATACAGAAACATATATGCCCCATGTTTTTCCCCACTTTATCTGTTCAAAATACCAAACTTATAGAAGAGAATGGTGGTTGTCAGTGGTACATTAAAAAGGTGACAAATTTCAATATATCTTCTATGTAACGTTGTATTTTTATTTAAGAATACTGTTCATTCTCAAGAGCTATAGCTTTATGCTACTTGACCTCATGTTTTAGGTAGCAGAAAGGACCATGAAAGACTCAATGTAAGGATTTTTATTTTTATTTTCCTTTTAGGTAGTACCAATGAATCAATGAGACCGATCTTTGAATGAGCAATTTAAATAAAGAAATATCATAAGGTCAATAAAAAGAAACCCAACTGTGTCAAGTATATTTCCCTTAAAAGTATTTTCTAAGTAGAGGCAGCCAAGATAGGGCCCTAAAGGAATGTTTGTTCCAGTTTTACAGAGTGAAAAAAGTTTCTGGTTCGTATAGGTTTCTCAAATGGGTATGTTTTATCACACTTGATCTTACCTAGATGCCAGGAGTCTCAATAAAATAGTAGATAAAAATTTAAAGTTTTCCTTAGTCTAGGAAATGAGGAAACTGGATTTGTTTCAGGCTGACTCGTGGGGAGAAGTGAAAAGTCTGGCATGGCCACAGTGGATGGTTACTTCTCTTCCCTTTATGGGAAGGTGGAGAGCATCTGGTAGAGGCATATCCTGATTTCTCACAGCCTGAACGTGATGACTCAGAAAGTGGCAGTGTCTGTTTAGGTCCGAAATATAACAATGAGCAAATTTGTAAAAGTAATGTGTTCATCTGTGTGCATTATTACATCTAATTCGTGATGTCTAGAGAGTGACTTTTAGAAAGTTCCTTGAACAGTAGCCAGCTTCTGAATCTTAGAACTGAACTGTGCAACTTTAAGAAAGTTTTCTCCCCAGGACCCTAGGTAGATGTTACTCGACTGCTCTAACCCTGGAATATTTTCTTTTTGTCACGTTATTTTTTTTTTCTTGGCCAGCTCAGCAAATTCTGGTCATTTAAAAAACATCAATCTCCAAGCTGGATTTACCTTCCTTTCAAAGACTATAATTTGTTTGTTTTCATGCTGTGCAATGATAGATGGAACATTCGGATGGGCACTGTGATTGTGAGAGTAAGTGGAAGACTCTTATGCTCCTGTCTTTATATGGACTGAGGAAACTATTAATTAGCTTGCTTTTATTTTCAATCCTGCTGTTTAGCTTATCCCCTTGAGTTGATGAGATGTTTTAAAATGATAAACAGATTTCGTAGCATCTGCATCTAGAGGTCCTCTTTTGTGCTCCAATGCTTACTAGAAGGCAGGATTTAGTGATGCTCCAAGTAACAGCAAAGAATTTACTAGAAATAAATAAATGTAGTCAGTATCTTCTTCTGCCACTAGCTGAGTGAACCTGTGCAGACATCTTAACCCCTTTATACCCTATTTCTGTATAGAAAAAATAAGGTTCAATTATAACACATTTCTTACAGTATCATTTTGAGCATCTATTATAATATAAATATAATGCTTATATTTATATTATATATAAATAATTCCTATTTATATATAAAGCATCTAATATAAATAGGAATTCAGAACAGTTCTTATCAGAAAAATACCCTAAAATACTGATAGAAAAAACTTTCTCTTAATACTCTGGTGTTTTCTTCCTCTCCTGGCAAATCTTGGGTGGGAATTAATAAATTGGTAAAGAGATATGATTTGGTGTTTGTTCCTTGTACATGATATGGGTAACTTTGCCTATTTACTAGTTAGTTACATATTCCATAGTCTGAAACTTAAGGTTAAGGTTAAAAAATTATATAGCTTAAAATAAATAAGAGTTTATTGGATTGACAAACATCCAAGTCTTATAGAAGCATTATTTTTTCAAAAAACATAAGCGTTACCTATAACTTAATGTAAATGCTGACTTCTGCAAATACATTGCAATCGAGTCTCCCAAATTCAACCTCTGTTTCACCATCAAAATGTCCATAAGATCTTTTCTACCCCTAAAAGTTATTAACATTATTCTCTTTCTTTGTCTATCAACTATTCATTTTACATTCTGTCTCTTTATTGCATAAATTATTGATGGTTTGTTACAGTTATGTCCTCTTAATGTGTCTATGCTTTAGTGAAGGTTCCCTAAATTTGATGTTCTACAGAGCCATAAGCAATATTCTGTTGTCCTTGAATCATTTGTGTTAATCTTTAATTAATCACCAGTACTAAGTATATGATAGTTTAACATGGCACTACTGAAATAAACATTGCTATAATAATCTTAAAATTCCCTAACCTATCATTTCATCCAATATTCTTTTTATTCCTAAATCATTTATAATTTCAAACTGTGATTAAAAAGACATTGAAATTAATTTTGTTTCAAGCAGATATCATTATAACTATGTATGTAATTGTCCTTGTCCAAAAATTTCAATGACTGGTGAAGATGACGTTTGGCATAGAAATGAAATAAAATAGTTCAAAAATAGAATTACTCAGGCGAGATTCCTCATACTTCAGATTTTCACATATTTCTTAGTATAAGCAATTAAGCGTCAAACTGCCTGTTTAGTAAAGTGTATTCATATGGGGCCTGAGAATCTACTTTGCTCACGCTTTCCCTTAGCACTCCCTTATGCAATGTAAGTTTTAGACTTGCTCTTAACTTTCAGTTGACTCCTGATACACATGAAGAGAATGAGACTTGGAAAGGTGTTCAGTCAAGATTACCTTTAACTATTGCCTTCATTCTGGCAGAATTTGGAAAGAATTTGGCCAGAAAGAATGATAAAACTGTTCCGTGTTGCCATGCCAATTTCCTCCTGTCAGCAGCTTTTGTTAGCCAACATGGCCTGCCATTCAGGTGTCTGGAAAGTTCTCCCAGGGATTCTTGCTAAGGATGTAAATTTCATGATAGAATGTATTATTCAATTAATAGGCCTTACCTAATCCTAGAACCATTGCGTGTATGAGGGCAACATGCACACACACATGCACACACACACACACACACATTTTAAATATTCAGAAGAAAAATATTATTTTGTGCCTGGGTTGTGCTCTCTCTGTATCAGTCAGACCAGTTTGCTCACAAATCTTTGACTAATTGGCTCTCCTGCATCCTACCTCTGTGAAACCTGGCTCTCAGCAGAGGCGCTTTATACAATGGAACCTCCCTGAGGATATTCTTCTGAATTTCTTTCTTACATTTTCTCTAAATCTTCTCAGCCTAAAAATAATTATAAGGCTTGACATCTCATCTGAAAAATGCAGCACTGAATTACTCTTCATGAAATTGTGTGGAAGGGGCATCTCTTATGATGCCAAGATTTAAACAGCTCGTCATAAAGTTATAAGTACCAAATATACATTTCAAACACAGGGAAATTCAAACCTGTATATACAGGACGTATTGTCTTTCCTCTGAAGTGTGTGCTTCCAGCAATCATATGTTCCTGGCTAAGTGAACCCCTTAGCTGGCATCAAGTAAAGATGGTTTTGCCCTTTGATTAGTTACTGAAATGAATTCCATCTTCTCACTTCCTGAATATTGCTCTAGGTTTCTTCCTTATTTATATTTCAGGTTTATTGCTGCCAATTCCTTAAGCCGTTCTCTTTAACTTTTCTAATCCTTTCTTTCTTTTGTTAACTGTCATTTGTTTTCCCCCTAGAACACTTGAATGATCTGTCATCATTCTATTTTACTTCCTCCTTCACTGCCTATGTCCTTATCTTTCTTCTTTCCTCTTACTTTTAATTACTTCTCCCCTTCAGATCTCCAAACTACTTTAAACCTCACACATTTCCATTTTTCACTGCTTTAAAGTTGAGATTCAAATAACATCAATTGTATACCCTGTAATGGTAAATTTAATGTCCATTAATGTTTTAGTTTCATTTATTTTAATTTCATGTGCAGGGTTGTGTGATTATTGCTTCTATCTAGTTCCAAAATAGGATAATCACTTGAAGAGGTGCTTTAGATAACAATTGTTCTTTATTTCTTCCAGTTTTCATAGCTCCTAGAAAAGGCTGAGCTTTTTTCTGTTTGAGCGGCCTTAATAGTTCTGGGTGTTTCCTTCATATGATGATACCATACATCACATTTTGTGTCTGGCTTCTTTTCTGGAGCATGGTAGATCTGAGATCATATTGAACTTAAGGATATCAGTAAAATGTCTTCTTTCATGCCTAAGGACAGTATGTATGTATGTATATATGTGTGTCTATGTATACATATATGTGTTAAGTGTATGTACTATAATTTTTTTATCTATGAATCATCCCAAGAACTTAATATTTGATCCTACTTTTCACAATTGCAACTAATTCTGATACTATGAATACATACGTAAATATATATGTTTTCAATTTACTTTTGCTTGCACTTAGATATGGAAATGCATGATCACATGATAATTACATATTTATCTTTTTGAGGAGCTGTTATATTGTTTTGCATAACAGCGGAAGTCGTTTTTACATTCCCAACCAACTCTGTGCAAATGTTCTCTTATCTCTGTACCCTCTTAAACTTACCATTTTACTTTCTTTCCAATTACAGCCATCCTGGTATCTGTGAAGTGGTACCTACTGTGGTTTTGATTTGCTTTGCTTGATGACTAATGATGCTGAACAAACCTCTCATTATAATGAAAGACCTTGAGGATCCTCCTTCCCACCTCTCATTTGGATCCTGTGCTCCAAACTTTCCATCCTTATTCACATAGATCAATCAGTGTCCTTCTTTGTGCCTCTGTTGATATGCCCTCAGACATGTCTAGCTGAACTGAATTTGCCTATCCCTTCCTGTTTATAATAATTCTGTTAAGCACATCTCAGGTGTTGATTTGTGTTATGAGTTCTTCCCAAGTCTGTTTTGGAGTACTTGCTTCAATATACATTACTGCCACTTCATAATTTTGCAATTTGCTGCTCTTTGTGTAATAATCCTGTATTGATCCTGTGTTTCTGTTATAACCTTTCTGTGTCACCCTCTCCCTGCCACATTTGAAGCCTCAAATGTTAAGTCTTATCATTCCAATGTGAAATTACACTTCAAACACTCTATCACGGCACCACCATGTTGACTACTAGAACTGTTTCACATGGTTAGAGAATGTCCAAAAAATGAATACAACCATATTTTCTGAGTGTTGTAGCGTTGAATTCCACTTTTAATCTAATTTCTTTTCTCTATAACCTTGTTTTCATTTCTTAAACCCTATCAACATTTTCTAGTCCTCCTCCTTTCATTTATCTGAGTCCCCATTCTTATTATTTCACTTGGGGATTTCTCCAAATTTATCTCCCTTCTCCCTTAACATCCTGTTTATCTCTTCTTCCTCCTTCCCTGCTCTGGTTCTATTTACCTATTTCTCATTTCCATTCATTAAGTAAAGCACTTTCCTCCATATTTCCTTTTTTTCCATTTTATTTATTTATTTATTTTATTGTTAAAAGAAAAATTTACATTTACTCCCCTTGTTCCCGGTCCTTCCGCTCCCCCACTTCCCCACTGCCCTCCCCCTGCTTCCTTAAGATGGGGCAGGATACCCTGCCCTATGGGAAGCCCAAGGCCCTCCCCCCTCCATCTCGGTCTAAGAAGATGTGCATTCATATAGAATAAGTTCCCAAATAGCCAATACATGCAGAAGAGCTAGGTCCCAGTGCCATTATCATTGGCTTCTCAGTCAGTCCCCACTGGCAGTCACATTCATAGAGTCCAGTTAGGTCATATGCTCATTCAGTCTTGGTCCAGCTGAATTTCATGAGCTCCCAATAGATCGAGCACACTGTCTCTGTTGGTGGGCCAGTCCCTCATGGTCCTGACTTCCTTGCTCATCTTCTCCCTCCTTCTGCTCTTCCACTGGACCTTGGTAGCTCAGTCCCTGGACCTTAGCCATATTTCCTTTATAAAATATTTTCTGCTAGTGCCTGCATCTCTGTATTGCTCTCTCTCCACTTGTTTCCTAGATTCTGAATCTACTCCAGACTAACCTCACTCTAAACTCTTAATCTGCTTGTTTTGTTGCATACTGTCCTGAGCACCTCTCTCCTGATCTCTATTGCTAAATACTCTGTTATAATTTTTCAATACTAAGTTTATGTCAAAGATTCTTTTGTGGAAGAAACTGAAAACTGGATGACAGTCAGTTTGAAATTAACTGAAGACTTTTTCTCTACCACGAGGCAAATGGATCATGTGATTCAATGAACACTATTAGCACAATGAAATAAAACAGTAATCAAATAATGCAATGCATTTTATACTTGTTCTCCAAAACCATGAAGTATAATATAAATGTCAGTTATCCCTGTAATTATCTTCTAATCCATCTCCCACATTTTTCTTCCCAAGTGTGATATGTTGAAATACTCCCAAATTCTAGTGTTGGATATACACTATTAACTCAGCAGAAAGAACAGTTTAAGTTTTAATTGTTTGCCCTGTATTAAACTTATTATGAACTATTTCATAGAGTTTATAAAGAATGATAAAAACAAACACAGATGTGTTTTTGACAACAGTTTTAAATATTTATCATATAATTAATCCTATTGAAATAGTTTTTGAAGAATTGTTTGGTCCATAGCATCATTCATTTTTCTTTTTATATTCTTATGATACATTTAATAAAAGTCCCTTATATAAACTGTAACAAATAGCCAAATAAAGCTTTGTCCTAAAGCTACCCAAGCAAGACCAAAGATACGAGGAAACAAGCCAAAGTCCAAGGCAAGTGTTCCACTCCTCGTCACTCCCTCTGCTTCTTGATGTCAAGTTGCCACATCTGGACTCATAATTCAATATGTTTGGACAGGCTATATTATCATACCCTCCGTTGGAAGATCTTCCAAAGTGGTCACATGATTCCTGGACGATTTCTTTCCTAGCACTTAGTGAGTACACTAGAAAGTGATAAAATGTAAAATGGAGCATCATCTATGCGTGCTCTTTAATCAGGGGTTTACACAGTGCTTTGTTTTTAAGGTTGTTGCTAGTCAACTAATTCATTGGCATAAGCAAAACCACCCTGTGACCAGAGCCTTGTGGACTGAAAGAAGCTCACAATCTATTTTTTAATCATTGTTTTATATGTTCAGAGATGCTTTACCTGTGTGTAAAGCATCTTTTCAGTGCTTATTAAGTCAAGAAGATAGAAGCAACTCGGAACTGGAGTTACAGACAGCTGTAAACCTTCATGTGTTTGCTGAGAGTGAAATTCTGCTTATCTGGCAGAGTAGCAAGTGCTCAGAATACAGAAATATCTCTCTAGAATCTAGCCATCACTCTCAGTGTAATACATTACCTTGTTAAAACCTCAACACAAGCTTTAGTAGATATATATACATCCCTCTCTTCTGCCTTTCCAAACTTTTTCCCTCCTCCCAACCATATAAGACAGAGTGTAATTCAGAGGGATATACAACATTACAAAGTTTCCATAACCTATTCAAAACCCAAGTGTACATACATCACACTGGACAATTCAAATGGAATTTCTAATCATTTGTTTGGTATAATAAATTCTAAGGATGTGTTTCATTTTGAAAATGATTATGAATATTTAATGTTATAGCAGGACTTTAGCAAGAAAACTGTGATGAGCAAGAAAGAAGAGTTCCTCTGTCTACATATTTCTTTTTGGATCAGTGAAACACACACACACACACACACACACACACACACACACACACACACACACACGGCATGTAGAATGTGACCGAGACAAATCACATGTATTACATCTTCTGATGAATACAATCAAAATAAATTTGAAGTATAAAATTCACTTCTTAGTACACATTATTTAGTAAATACTGGGAACAGCATTCTATGTCCTTAACTCACTGCAAGGAACATTTTGGCAAATATAGCTTCTCTGATTTAATGTCAAAGAAAGTATTTCATTGCAGAATCAAAACCATCCACTTGCCAACCATCAAATGGCATCTAAAAATTCTTTCTTGACTTTTGTAAATATGCAATCCTATTATGGGAAGACAAATAAAGCAAAAACTTGATTATAACCTTTTGGATATATTTTAAAGTAAATACATGTAAAATTGGGTGGATATGGATACTTTTCGTTGAATTAAAATGATACACATTGTGTCTAAATATTTAATATAAACACACTGAATTTATTTGCAGATTAACAGCTGTTCAAACAAAAGCAGTGAATCTAATGAGTTTCTGGATTGAAACCAGTCTGAGCAGAGTTGATGTTCACCTTTCACAGCTTCCTCAGTTGTGCTCATACACTAGGCTTTGTGAGATAATCATTATCAACTTTTAATCATTGCCTAAGAAGCAATCATTGCATAGTTATTTCACATATTTTTCCAAACCAAATAAATTCAGAGCAATCGACTTAATCTCAAAACAAAATACAGTTGGTAGTATTGATGATACATTGTGTTTGGCAATTATACTGTGTGTTCCAATTTCAATGGAATATATTCAGAGCTGCTCAGTGGCATCTGAACTCACAGTTCTCATTTAACAGACAGTCCAATATATTATATTCATGTGTGTATGATGCATGTTTTCATGTTATTTTGTATTTGTGAGGATGGGTACATGTGTGTGCGAGTGGGTACATAAGGACATACAGAGTCATACAGGTATCCAAACTCAGGTCTTTCTTCTTATATAACAAGAACTATACCATATGAGCAATCTTCCCAGTTCCCAAAGTATTCTGTTTAAGCATACTTCAAAACTTTGTGATAGCTGGTTTAGACACCATATCTGTGTGCTATAAATATCTTTCTGACCTCAATAATTTATAATTTATTATTTTTTGGGTGTTTGGATCTCAGTTGAAGTTTGCTGGTGTGTAAGAGGTAAGCACTTAGTATAGAGTATGAATAATGCTTGTATTTCAATTAAATGAAGTAACATAAATTTTGGTATGCTCAAAGTAAATTTGGAGAAGCAATAGGAATTTATTTGTAGAAAGTGAGTTTCCATTATTAATATCAGTAATAAAAATAAAGAGAAATGTGTGAATTCTGATATACTTACAAGAACTGGCATTTTAACAAGAAGTAAAAGTACCAACTCCCAAAGTCATGACTCTAAGAAGGGAAATAACAGCTTCATGCCATGGTTCTTAAAGTAACTATCATTTAAATTCCTATAGTGGGTTATTCCTAAATAACAAAGCTGTAACAGATGTGATTAAATAAAGATATTGTTATTGAGTTCTACACACATTTGTTGGCTGTTGATTTTTCTGAGTGTTCAGTGTCCATGTGTGTGTATTTTCCTATTTGTGTGTGTATATTTGTAAATATGTGCACTCATGTGTGCATATGCGTGTTAGTGTAAGAGTGTGAACTTTTTTAAAGATTTATTTATTTATTATGTATACAGTGTTCTGGCTGCATGTGTGCCTACACTCCAGAAGAGGACAACAGATCTCATTACAGATGGTTGTGAGCCACCATGTGGGTGCTGGGAATTGAAATCAGGACCTCTGGAAGTAAAGTCAGTGTTCTTAACCTCTGAGTCATCTCTCCAGCCCAAGGGTGTGAATTTATGTGGGTACACATGCTTGTGAAAACTGAAACTGATGATGGGAGTGCCTGTCTGCCATTCTGCACCTTGTTGTTTTTGAGGCAAGAACGCTTATGAAGCTGGGACGAATGAATTAAGAAATAGTAGCTCATAGTAAACCAACAGAACCTGTTATCTCTACTTTGCCAGACCTTGGGTTACAGCCACTGCATCAGTCTTTTCACATGGATGCTGAGAATCTAAACAGAAATTCTTATTTTGATGTAGAAAGTATTTTACCATCTGAGCTATCTCCTAGTCATTAATACAATTGTCTTATACATACATTTATAAATACCTTCTATCATCTGTTTCTGTTTACTTGCTT
Source organism: Dicrostonyx torquatus (assembly GCA_028555095.1). Classification (NCBI taxonomy): domain Eukaryota; kingdom Metazoa; phylum Chordata; class Mammalia; order Rodentia; family Cricetidae; genus Dicrostonyx; species Dicrostonyx torquatus. The sequence goes on along the minus strand of JAQHUG010000086.1, from coordinate 4,320,553 downwards.
GCTTCTAAATCACCTTTTATAATACTGTTCGGATATACTTAGAAATATATTTATCATTCAGTAGGATGCCTTTTTGTCTTAATGACTGTGACCTTTGCTTTACAGAAGCTTCTCAGCTTCAGGAGGTCCCATTTATTAATTGTTCTTCTTATTGTCTGTGCCACTGGAGTTTTATATAGGAAGTGATCTCCTGTGCCCAAGTATTGCAGGCTATTTCCCAATCTCTCTTCTATGAGGTTCAGTG
>JAQHUG010000086.1:4299472-4318126 GCA_028555095.1 Dicrostonyx torquatus | reverse complement strand
GCGGGAGGGCCGGGAACAAGGGGAGTAAATGTAAATTTTTCTTTTAACAATAATAAAAAAAAAGAAATACATTTATCATGGAGGTTCTCAATTCACAAATTTTAATTTTTTTCTTAATGACAACTATCTGGGAAACAGTTTATTTTAAATGCTTTAAGCTCCAATACCACTGATCCTGAACTGACATGAAATCAGAAAACTATACTTTAATGTTCTCCTTATCTATCCTCAGAATGGTGCTCAGTATGTCACAGACATTTCACATAATCAAGACCAAAAGAGTACAAAGGCGTATGAAGGAATATCGCATCATATCTATACTTGTCAGGTTAAAAATAGTGAGTGTGTATGTGATATAATATATATATATATATATATACATATATATATATAGAGAGAGAGAGCGAGAGAGATCAAAGACAATAAGTAATATGATTCAAGGGTACGATTAAAAATTGCTAAAGGTATACAGACCTGAATTTTATATTGTCTCATCCATTTGTAATAGAGGTCTGGTAGATTGCTACTATCTAAAAGTATCTGATTACAGGCAATGTTCATATATATTAATGGTTTTGAACATCATTTTCAGTATAAATTAAATTCAGCCTTGCTATGTATTTTAGAGCAAAAGCATCTGATTATTGTCTACCTCTCCATTCCTAATATTAGAATCTCTGTTCCCAAAGATTTGGCCTCCATCCAATAATCAAATGCAATTAAGAGCAACCAGTAGTGTTCCAGGGGTCAGAACATATTGCTATGCTAAATTAATAACTGCTTATGCTTTTTATAGCTTAATGTCTAGTCATATTCTTGTCTAGACACGGCTATAAGAAAGAAGTTATGTCATAGAGGTATTTATAAACATGATATGCTTATTCTTTCATTCAGTCAATGAAACTTGAAACAGATACTATATAGTAAACATTTTTGGATATCAGCTAACAACAGTGGGAAATAAGCGAAATCCTCATACACTGTAATCCATAATGAAGATCCATAATAGTTTTGGAACTATTTTCTTAGGAAATTAAAATTTTCCAAATGTTTAATACTTATTAATGAATTATTTAAAATTCATTAACATTAATAAATTAATATTCCTAGCAAATAGGAAATAAAATGAAGATATGTTGAACTTTATCAATAAGATGAAAAGTAATCCTGAGTGACAGTCACAAAAGTTCTATCAAATGAAATTGTTTGGTCCATGAGGGTCACACAAAAATGGGGCCAGACCACCAAAATCTATTAAACCAGAAGCAAACTTTATTTCAGAAAAAAATATAAGATTTTTTAAAAATAAATTTTCATGGTGCACAAAAAGCGTATCAACTATCTGAGAGCACAGTCAGAGATGGCAGAGATCGACTTGTAAGGCCGTGGCAAAGGACTCTTTCTGAACTCCCCCTTTCTATATAGCACGAAGCAACAAGCATTAGGCATATGTGAAGAAATTTTCTACTCTTTTGATGTACTCAGATACAAATTGCCGTTGTTTGTAATTTTCATTGACAGAATTTTTTGGGTTAAATTAGTGTTTGTACTTTAAGCTATTGTTTCTCCCTGACTTTTTCTGCTGTTGTTTACTGAACCTCTGTGCCTCCGCTGATACTTCCAGTCTCATGTAGCAGGTACAAAGCATAGCCAAATAGTCATGTATGTACATCCCAACTTTTAACAATTAATTCATGTTAATATTTGGTCATGAGTGACCAGGAGGTTATCTATAAACTGACTTTGAGTTTACAGAGGACTGCTTCAGCCTTGCAGTCAGAGCGATGGATTGTGAAGCAAAGTAGCGCGCCGTTAATAGTAAATCCTTAAGCAGCTAAGAAAGCTGCTGACAGCATGTTCTCATTCTCTCAAGCTTAAAACTTTATTTTTTATTTCTACATTCTTATTTCTAAAAATCTACATTTCTATAGCCTTATTTTTGGACTCTTCAGAATTTGTGAATTAAATTTATGAAATAAAAGCATATACATTCTAGTGTGTGTGTGTGTGTGTGTGTGTGTGTGTGTGTGTGTGTGTGTGTGTGTAGCAGATTATCAGAGATGAGGCTTGTCTGCCTTTTTCCCCTGAAGTATGAATTTTCCCTCTGAACTTAAACAGTCTGTTCTTAGTAATATGTATTCCTTTTATAAGGTGTAATTGTCCTGTATTCATAACATATTTATCCCATTACCATCATAGAATAGACATAACTTTGTCTATATAACCATGGCAACTATTACAAATGACCAAACTGTACTGATAACCAAGTGGTCAATGATAACTATAATAGATCTGTTAGCATTTACAGCATGAAATGCTACAAAGGAGGAAGGGGCAAAAGGAACTTCACCTTGAATTTCAGCCTTTTATCTCCATTGTCCATCCCTAAAAGCTGTAAGTGATCCTAAAAGAATGAAAAGTATAAAAGAAGTGGATGATTAGCAATGAGTAGGACTCTGTGATGCAGAAGGTCTTCATCCATGACATGCTATGTAAGTCAATATCTTTGTAATACAGTGGTATATCTGAGAACAGTTCCTATCTCAGTTAAAAAAAAAAATCAGTGAAGACTCAATAGCCATCAAGACTGCTCTGAGAGGGTAATTTCATTGCTTTTGTCTCATGAAGTTGGTGAATAAAATTAATACAATCTGAGAGATGTGTTTTAAAGATTATAAAATCATATGTTAGAAGTTGAAAAGAAAGAGGGGAAGAGAGAGAAAGGGGAAGAGAAGGAGGAGGGACACACACACATAGGGGCTGGAGGAGGGAGGGAGGAAGGGAGACCAGAATTCTTTTATTTATTTATTTATTTTATTGTTAAAAGAGAAATTTACAATTACTCCCCTTGTCCCCGGTCCTCCCGCTCCCCCACTACCCCTTCTCCCTCCCCCTGCTTCCTAAAGAGGGGGCAGAGCACCCTGCACTGTGGGAAGCCCAAGGCCCTCCCTGAACCTAGTCTATATGGATGCAGAATTCTTGTATACCAAGAGGGATCTAGAAAACTGAGCTTCATTTGGGACTTTGAATAGCTTATAGCAGAAACTGGGGTAAGGAATGGGTAAGGAGATAAGCTGGGCAATGCAGTGCCCAAGAAAAACAAAAAAAGTAGTTCTCCCTTCTAGCATTCCTGCCCACCCCCAGCAAGAACTGCTATTTTAGGATCACTACACTGCCTGACCAGTTTCTGTCTTCTATTCTCATCAAACTCAATAAATTCTTAGCTCATTTAGAATTTATTAGACTCCTCTCTAGTTATTTTTTTCTGTTTCCATTATCTAAGATGAATAGTTATTGGTTCACATTGACACAGAAAATGTTATTGTGACAATCTTTTGCAAATCTTAACAAGTTCTACACAGTTCACTGTAAATATTTTAGTTAAACAAATACCCAGACATGTGATATTATGATAGATATATAAAAAAACAATTTGGTCAAAGCACAGAAAAGTTAGAATTCACAGTGACAGGACAGAAGTATACAAATTCTATTACTTTGGTCTACGTATAGACTCCTCATGTGACTCACAAGTAGCATCTAGGGCAGCCCATTAAAAACATGACAGAATTTCATAGGTGTGTGGATCTAGGTCAGGGTCTAAGATTTCATTCCATTGATCCACATGTCTTTTTTGGGAAACCCAAAGAGAAAGCTGTCATAAGCTAATAAACTCTGGATGGACAGGTAGGGCCTCACAGGAAACCTATCTAGACCTTCTGCATCTGGGTAACAATTGTGTAGCTTGGTTTTCTGTGGGGCCTCTAGCAGTGGACTAGTCCCTGATGCATGAGCTGGCTCTTTAGAATTATTTCCTATGGTGGGATGCCTTGTTCAACCTTGTTGCAGAGGGAAGGAGCTTGGTCCTGCCTCAACTTGATATGCCTTGCTTTGCTTATTTCCAAGGAAGACCTTACCCCCATCTGAATGGAGACAGAAGAGGCGTTGATGGGGGTGTATAGAAAGGAGGTGTGGAGAGGGGACAGGAGGAGAGGAGTGAGGGGAAACTGAGGTAGATATGTAAAATAAAGTATTAAATTACAAACATGATAAAAGTAATGAAGGGATGATCAGTAGTCATGGACCTGTTTAGAAAAGTGAAGAGGACACTAACTTTTCTGTAATTTCAGCAGAGCTCATTAAATAAGCAAGCAAACTGAATGCACCCAGAGCATGCCAGATTTGCAGACTACCATGATTGTTCACTACTTCTGCAACCAACATGAAAAAACAGTTGCAGGAAGAGGTGAAGCATACAATTCCTAACCGTCAGCGATAATAGTGGAACAGTGGATGGGCACGAATTCAAAGATTTCCTTAAGATTGTCCAACTGACCTTTTGAGTAATAAAATCATTACAGGCCTATCAAGAGAAGCAGCCTCAAGAACAGCACATTACCCCAGTAAATGTGAAGATATACTCCCTTATAATTGAAAACAGAATTCTAAGAGTTAAGCAAAACACTAGCCAACTTCATCTTTTCTCAGACTCTGTTGTTACGCATACGTTTAAAGACAAAAGAGCCTCTTTCCACAGGATCATCAGCTGAGCCTTTTGGAAGTGCATGGGGAAGCTACAAAGGATGCTTGTTACAAAATGATTCACTGTACCTTAATCTGATATTTGAAACACAGGTGTTGTAAGGAGGCTGCTTATTTGTTCCCTGGCTGCCCAGATTCCCGAAATAATCACACATGAACCATATTATTTTAAACACTTCTTGACCCAATAGCTCTTCTTATTGGATAACTCTTACATATTATTTTAATCCATTTCTATTAATTACTCTGTGTATTGCCACAAGGCTGTGGCTTACCAGGTAAAGTTCTGGCATCTATGTCTGGTGGGGCTAAATGCCTTCTCTCTAACTCCTCCTTTTTTCTCCCAGCATTCAGTTATTTTTCCCTCGCATACCTCTGTTCTGTCCTGCTCTACTATAGGCTCAAGACAGTTTCTTTATTAATCAGTGGTAATCACAGCATACAGAGAGAATTCCACATCACACTGGGGTTTAGGAGAATTTGGAAGTATTTCCTGTCTCAATAGTCTCATAAAGTATACATGCTTCATCATTCTCCATGTGTGAACATCCTTGGTAAGAAATCTTTTAATGGAATCTTTCTTCTTCTTTAAGAAGGTAAATGTAATGACACTATTCCAGAATATTCTGAGTTAATTTTTTATCAACAGTCCTTTGAGATGCATGTTCTTTTACAGAAATGCAGCCTTCAGAGAGATGACCTAATGTTCAAGAATAATTCCGTGGTAGGTCTTGTGGGTGAGATGTGAAACCAGTTGTCTCTAAATGGACTTTCACCTGTGTCATTGGTCAGAGACTGATTTAAAAGTGTGCTTCAGAAGAGTTCACTTACTTTACAATGAACACTACTGCATTAATTAGATTCTTTTCACAAATCAAAGCATGCCTTTTCACCTGAACTTTTAATGTCAAATTTCCAAAGTTTGCCAAATATTTGCTGCCTTACTTACTAAAGGCCATTTAAGACAAAACAGTAAAAAAAAAATCTTCCTCTTTTTTGAAAATAGATTTTCAAAATCTATTTTGACCATGGATCCCTCTCCCTTTGCTTTTCTCAGTAACTTTCCCATTTCCCTTTCCAAGTTAATGTGTTCCCTTTCTGTCTTTCATTGAAAAACAAACAGGCTTCTATTTCACTGAAAAATAAACAAGCTTCTAAAGATAAAAATAGAATAAAATGAAATATAAAATAAAATAAATCAAAATAAAACAAAATGACAAGAATGCAAGAAAAGCCACAAAAAAATACAGATTCAGTTACCCACTCTTTCACATAATAAGGGATCACATAAAAACACAAATCAGAAGGCATAATATATATACAAAGGTCTGTAGGCTGGAAGAGAGAGAATAGGGGAGACTGAAAAATAAAAATGAAAGAATGATAGATGCAATTTTACAAAAAGAAAAGAAAGAGCCTTTACATGGCATGGTGAGAAAACGAAACCTCCCAAGGTGTCACTGAGTTCATTTTCTGTAAGCCGTCTAGTACTGCACATGCATCCAGCTCTTCAGAGTGCTTTGTTTTCACAGTGAGGCTCCCCTGGAAGAAACCAAGGTTTCATTTGCAAGTGGGTATCAATAGAGAAATATTCTGGCTTAGGGTTGGGGTATATATCCACTTGTCCTTTCAGCTGGAGGATACCATCTGTTGCACGGCACAGCAGCTGCCAGTCTCTGTAAGTTCACATGTGCTTTTGTACCATCACATATTAGCAAGCCTTGTGCCCTTGCTGTCTTCCATTCCCTCTGGCTTTTACATTCTTTTCGCCTCCTCTTTTGCAGGGTTTTCTTAGCCCTGAGAAGAGGGATTTAATGGAGATATCCCACTTATTACTAAATATTATAAGGTCTCTCTTATTCTACATAATGTCTGACTATGGGTCTCTCTGTCTCTCATCCTTTGCAGGAGGAAGCTTCTCTGATGAGTGATTCATCTGTGATTATAGCAGACAGGAATTAGGAGCCATTTAATCATTCTGTTCCTTTAATAAAGCAGTAATATTTGATTTTTCCCTAGGTCCCTGGGCTAAAACCTATCAGGTTTCTAGTCAACCAAGAAGCATCAAGTATGAGTTTTGTTTCTTTGGGGGATCTATAAGGGACCCAAGTGATATACTGGTTGGTTTCTCTGACAGACTTTTTACCACCATTGTCATAACACATCTTGCAGGCAGGTCAGCATTGAAAATCAAAAGGTTTATGTTTACATTTCTATTTTGTTTGTTTGCAGATAGAGAGCCTTCCTTTACCAAAGATGCTAGCTCATAAGGATAAAGGATTTATTTAGGTATAGGACACAGCAACTCAATTATTTGTAATCCATTGCTGGTACTAAAAGCTTCATTTAGTGACAAGAAATATTACAAATCTGAATTCTCCATTATTTGATGACTTCATTTAGACCACCTTCATGTATGTATATATTTTCTTAAGCTTCTGTTGTGTGCAGTTTTTATACTATCTCTCAAATGATACTTGCTTTTACCTGTCTCTCCCCACGTTCCCTCTATTCACCCTGTCTTTTCTTCTTCCCACTTGACATGTCCATTCCTGTCCCTGCCTCCAATTAGCCTAAAACTACCCAACCTACTTTGCTCTCCTAGGGAAATCTTTCTGCTCCCTCCTAGTCCCTTACTCAATTTCTAAGAATTTTACATAACTTATCATTAAATTAAGAGTAATATACACATATATGCAAATACACTCAATATTTGTTTTTCTGTGTCTGTGTTACCTCACTCAAGATGATTACTTTTAGTTCTATCCATTTATCTGTGAATTCTTTTTTGCAGATGAGTAACATTTCATTGTATATATATATATATATATATATATATATATTATAACATTTTCTTCATTCATTCTTCTTCAGAGGTGCAGATAGGTTGTTTCTAGCTTCTGGCTATGATGAATAAAGAAGCAAGTAAAGTGATTGAGCCAGTGTCTCTGTGGTAGTGGTGGGGGGCTAAATCCCCAAACAACCCAGGCTGTAGCCAAGACTAACTTGCTTTCCACAAACTAATGGCAAGGCCCCATTGCTGAAGACAACACCCTTACAGCTAATTGAACATAGAGAAATGGAGCTGGTGCCTACATAGAGCCCTCATCCCTAATTTCTAGTGTCTTTTCCAGGAAGTACTCTGCACACAACCAAAACAGAAATGTAAATACAAAAGCCCTTTTTGATCTACAACGGTGCGCTGCCTGAAAGATATTCTAAGGCAATGCTGGCACAGAACTCATGGGAATAACCAACTAATATCTGATTATACTTATGGCCTACTCAGTGAGATGGAACCCATATTCAACACTGTTTGGGTGACTAAGAACCAGGTACTAGGTAGTCCAGGCACCTAGAATAAACTCAAATACTACTATTCTATAAAACAAACAAATAAGCGCACAAATATAGCAATAAAATCAGTGCCTCCCTCGGCCATCATAAGAGAAGCTTCCTCCTGCAGCAGATTATCAGAGACCAGATTTAAAAAGAATGTCACTTACCAGGACAAGCGCATGGGAATTAGAAAAAAGTAATAGAGAGAACACAGAGGTGAATGAAATTAATAAAAAAGAAGCATAAGGTAAAATAAGGAGGGAGTTCAAGTGAATACTGAAAATCGCCTGCATTTAATTTCCATTTGCTTAAATACCCCAGGCTGAAAGGTGAGAATAAAATAAAGAACTACATTCACATGATAAAAGGAATGAACAGACCAGGTGAAGAATTACAGGCTATAGACTTAGTTAAACATTCTGTTGCTAGAACAAGACAAATAATGCTCACACCTTAGATGAAAATATTTTATATGCAAACCACTCCCTGGATGGAATCCATAGCTATCTCCCTAAAGGAGAAGGAACCTAGTTGGCTCCTGAGACTTTTGTTTAAGATAGAAACAGATCTACTTCTTAATACCTAAAATACCAGTTCTGGATTTTAGCCATACCTCATATTTGTTTTTTTTTTCTTTCTTTCTTTTCTCTCTATTTTTTTAAGTGAAAGCATGTACATGGAAAGCCTTGTATTTAATCATCTCTGAATGTGAGGCTCCAAAGTGCTGCAATGGGATTCCTAGCAAAGAATCCCAAATGTACCCTGGTTTCAAAGCATTGCACAGGATTTACAACATTTATCATCTTTGCTAACAGAATATATGTTCTTATCTGTGAGATCATCAGCTGGGTAATACTTATCACTCAAAAGTCAGCCATCTTTCAGCTATTGCTCCCCTTAGAACACTTATACATATCATTGCCAGCTAGCCAAAACAAAAGAGATCTACCCATTCAGAAGAAAAGACTGAGTAATAATGCATCTGAAAATGTACTGACAGTTAACAGTTCATAAGATTGTGTAAAATGGCTCTGGTAATGGTCAAATGAAGTCATTTGCTTGCAATGATAATACCTCAAAACTCTGGTCTTCAGAGTTAAGAATGAAATAATGGATAAAGAAAGTGTAAAATATATACACATTAGAGTACTAAGCTGTATAAAACAATGACATCTTGAATTTTGTATGCAAATGGATGGAAAGAGAAAACACTACCCTTAGTGAAATAACCCAGAACAGACCCCAAAAGATGAATATGGTATGTACTCACTCATTAGTGGACCCTAGCCATAAACAAAGGACATTAAGCCTATTGTTCACAAACCTAGAGAAGCCAAATAGCAAAGTGAACCCAAAGAAAAACAGATATAGATCCTCCTGGAAATTGGAAGCAAACAAGATCGCCGGGCAAAAGTTGGGAGCACTGAGGTAGGGGTGAGGGTGTGATTGGGGGAAAGGGAGAGGGGGGAGGAGAAGGGAGAAGGGAAGGACTGGGGAAAGCTTGGGGGAGTGGGAGGGTAGAGATGGAGGAAGAGCGGATATTGGAGCAGGGAGGAGGATGTCTACACTAAGGGAGCCATTTTAGGGTTAGCAAGAGACTTGGCTCTAGAGGGGATCCCAGGTGTCCATGGTGATGTCCCCAGCTTGGTCTTTGGGCAGAAGAAGAGAGGGTTCCTGAACTGGCCTTGTCCCATAGTCACATTGATGAATGTCTTGAATTTCACCATAGAAATTTCGTCCGATGGATGGAGATAGAGACAGAGCCCCACATCCACATCAGAGCAATGGACTGAGTGCCCAAGGTCCAGTTGAAGATCAGAAGGAGGGAGAAGATGAGCAAGGAAGTCAGGACCGTGAGGGGTTCATGCACCCATTGAGACAGTGTGCCTGATCTAATGGGAGCTCACCAAATCCAGCTGGACGGGACTTAACAAGCATGGGATCAAACTGGACTCTCTGAATGTGGCTGCTAATCGGGGCGGACTGAGAAGCCATCCATAATGGCACTGGGACCTTTCTCTTCTTATTGTATTGGCTTTTTGAGACCCTAGTTTACCTGGATGCACACCTGGCTAGGCCAGGATGGATGGAGGAGGGCCTTGGACTACCAACAGGGCAAGGTACCTTACCCTCTCTTAAGGCTGGAGGGGGCGGGAAGAGGGTTAGTGGAGGAGCAGGAGGGGAATGGGAGAAGGGGAGGAAGTGTAAATTTTTGAATGGAAAAATAAATTTAAAAAAAAATCAAACGCTCTGTACTCTTTTCACAGTTCTGGGGTTCTGTACCCAGATCTGTTAGGAAAGGCATGCAATCAGTTTCATGTTGTTAAATATTCACTCAGTTATATTCATTTGTGTAAAGGGGTAAAATCTATTAAATGATGAATATACTGGACCTTTCTCAACTATTGACAGAATTCCCTTTCTGATATCTGTGTTATTATTTCTCCATACCTGTTATTTGAACTGTTGACAATAACAGCAGAAATAACTTCCAACTCTCTGACCTTTAGTCAAGGTAGAATGGATCCCAAGCCTATGGGCCCTGTCAGCAGATGAAGACAAGCACAGAAACCCACAGCCAGACATTATGCACAGAATGAAAGACCTTCCAATTATTAGTGTAAAATGGTATGTCTACATAAAATCTCTCTCACAGCTCAAAGATCCCTGCAAAAGAGTAGGCATAGAGAGTGTAAAAGCAGAGGGGATAGAAGACAGAGGGGTAAAAAGCTCTTTTAAATACTACAGTACAAATGTACACATGAACTCACAGAGACTGTGGCAGCATTCACTGGCCTACACAGGTCTGCATATGCACAGGTCCTTTGCATACTTATTATGGCTTTGAGCTTTGTCTTTTAATAAAATTTCTGAGTGTGGGAATGGGTAACTTTTAGTTCTGTTTCTTGTATCTTTATGCTCTGTTTCTTCTTTCACAGAAGATATGAAATCATATAAAAATGTAATAATAAACCCTACAACAGGAAAAAAATTAAAAATCTAAATAAAGAAGGGAGAATGTAAAGGAAATCATTTTAGAATAAAATTTAAGTATTGACAACAGGTTAAAAACAAATAAAACACAGTGTCTTTGGTGATGGAGATTTGGCTCAGGGATTAAGTCCACTTAATTATCTTGCTAAATGTATGGGTTTGGTTGTTTCTCAGGATCCACAAAGTTGTCCTAATTGTCTTTCATTGAAGTTCCTTCAGATCCAACACCTTTTACTGGCTTCTTCACTTAACATAAAATAAAAATAAATCAAATCTCAAACTTTGTAAAACACCTAGATCCTAAAATAATCATTAAATAATTTGAAAATTCAAAGCTTAATAAACGATCAAGATGCAAATTAAGAATTTGTTGAATTGAATTTGTCATTATGGAAATGGAGACCAAAACCACAATTAGCTGTTACTTCATTTGGCTACGAGGATTGTTGTTAAAAACAAAGGACAAGGTGACACATGCTGCAGGAGTCAACAGATGAAATACCAGGTACATTTCAGGTAAGAGTGGAAAATGGGCCTGGCTAAGCAAGCAAGGTGGCAGTTTCTCAAGAAATTAAACATGGAATAGCAATATGTTGTCGTAATTCCGCTTTTGGGTATATACCTTAAAATGCACAAACAACATTTGTGATCAGTTACTCATATTTACACATTCTTCTTCAAAGAAGATTTATTCACAGTTAGCAGAGGTTGAAATAACAGGGCTTCAGCAGATGGATGCCTGAGAACAAATGTGCATGCATTTGATACGGTATTAGTCAGCTTAGAAATGCATACTACAGGTAAAGGACTTGAATGAATTGTGTTAAGTGTTTGATCTGAAGTTCCCTAAAAAAGGAGCATCTTTACAGAAGACTCTGCTGAGTGATTGAGAGATATTAAGTTGATTCTGATGGTTGAAGGTTGCTGAGAGAAAGTCATAATTACCTCAAATTTTTACTAGTGCATTTAAATTCAACACATTCCTTTGTATCTGATCTGAGTTACTTTTAAATATCAAATAAACACCTTTGGCATGTATTGGATTAGTAGAACCCAGTTCCCACAGACACAAATGCTAAACATAATATTAATATTGAAGCCTATATCATAGTCCTCTGATTTCAGTACCCTGTCACCAAAATGTCCCAATGTCATATTTGGAAAATGCATTGGCTTATGCCTTTGTTATTATTGTTCAATGACTACAACAGTTTATGTAACAACTTGGACTGGGTGATATGTCATTTATGGAAACCTGCTCCGTGGTGGTAAGCTGTCATTCATATTGGACTCAGAGTAAACCATTTCTTACTTGAAAGTGAGATGTGTGTTGTGTTGAAATAATCCACTTCTAAAGGTACAAATTATTTCCATTTCCACTGCTATGTGTTTGAAATGATGACTACAGAAATCCTAGTGGCGAATTGCTGGGAGCCAAGGAGAAAAGGCAATATGGCTATTATCTAATGGGTACATAGCAACACTGTTGGCAAATACTCGTGTTTGAGATATGGGAGGGTGGGATCAATCCAAACAATCTAAGCCATTGATTTCTATACTTTAGGTGGATAAAATATTGAATTTTGATATATACCTAATATATCTTTCTTTTTTTTTTCTTTTTTTTTTTTTTTTTTGGTTTTTCGAGACAGGGTTTCTCTGTGGCTTTGGAGCCTGTCCTGGAACTAGCTCTTGTAGACCAGGCTGGTCTCGAACTCACAGAGATCCGCCTGCCTCTGCCTCCCAAGTGCTGGGATTAAAGGCGTGTGCCACCACCACCCGGCTCCTAATATATCTTTCAATCATTCAAAAATATTTTTAAAATATATGACTGTAGAGTACCTCTACTTACAGATTAAGCATATGTGTCAGGAACAGTACTCTATGCTACGTTGGTGACTCTTGTCTGTAATTTCAGAACTTGATTGCCTAAGATGAAAGGATCTCTATGTATCTGAAGTCAACGAACGATAGATCAAGTTCATGCTTGCCTACCATACATAGTGAGACTGTTTCTAAAAAACAAAAAGAACACAAACACACAAAGAATATGAAAAAAAAAGAAAGAAAAACAAAACAACAAACCAAAGCAAAAGCATCATTGTGTTCCAAATGTCAGCTTTCTGGCACAGATGGGGACTGCAGAACCCTGAGACCTTTTGTCTGCTCTGACTGACAGAAACACATTCAGATTCAGAGATTAGAGTTTGCTATGACTTGGGTACAGAAAATGAAAAGAATAAAATAAATGCCAATTTATAAACAATATTTCTGTAAGGCTGTAAGTCATATAAATATTTCAAAGGATATTTAGAAAGAGCTCTTTGGTAATGAGTTCCAATACATCAAATAGAAATAAACACATATGTTCACAGGAATAACACAAATAAATTATTACAAAATGAGAAAAAGATTGATTGGACTGATACTCTTTGAGACTGCTGTTTCTTCTTGGTTAATTCTATTTATTCCTTGAAGTTACTTGAAACTCCTTAAAAGTCTGTTTAATATTAGCTTGTTAAATATTGTCATAAATGTTTAAAAGTTGGTTATTGCTTTCTTCAGATCTATAATCTTGCTTTAATAACCCACATATATCACATCCACTTAGTTGCACATCCAGTTGTGTCATTAAGTTACACAATGAGTGTAATTGCTTTTCTTCCTCCTGTTCCTCTCTCAGGCTTAAGTCATCAGAAAAGAACACTCTCGGAGCCTTAGGAACTGAAAGCCCACTGGCATTTGATGGGATCAGGGGAAGCTGGTGTCTCTGTATCTCTCCCAACATCTTAATTATTTATCACCCAGCTGGAGGCAGGTCAGGGCTTTTCTGGAGACACACTGTCAATCTGACTTGCATCTGAAAAAAGCAAAGCTCAAAGCTCACTCTCAGATAGAGGCCAAATGTCCAACAGCTGCCAAGAGCTCCGAGGAACTCCACGCCCCAATTAAGTACAAATGGGATTTCTTGATGCAAATTTGCACTTTAAAAGTCAAAACACTAAAATAAGTGATCTCTTGATTAAATGCTACAAATTCTTTAGATTTGCCCTTTGCCCAGCTTTTCCTACTGAACATATGGCTGTGCCTGTTTTCAAGAAGGCTTGCCCGCCCCACCCTCAAGAGATCAAAGGGTAAACACAACATAGAAATTGAACGATTTTGGCTTTCAGTTGTGATTGGAAGAGAGAGGAGCTGAATTTGAAACTGTTAGCCAGGCAATAGCTTGGGAGCAGCAGTCACTTCAGTCGGCATTATTTACCACCTCCAGCCTCCTACAAACACACACCAACTTGCTAGTGTGCTTCTCAACCATACACAATTACACACACCATTGAGTGCTTTTAATTATACGTATACAAATTGTTTGCAGAAAATACAAGAAATGTCCACTGTGAATATGAAGCAGGTACTGTGACAAATAAGGAAGTAACATGAAAATATTTGTGAATCTGTTGGTCATTGGATCATAGCTTGCAACATTGTCGGAATCTATGAAAACCTGTGCAGGGTCGGAGGCTTTGGACAAGGCTCATAGATACTCCTTTATTTGATGTTTAATAAATTTAAATTTTCTTGCATTTACATCCAAACTAAAGCTTCTCCTCCTTCCATTCTTCCCAGTCCCCTCCGACTCCCCTCTCTTCCACCTCCTGCTACATCCACTCTTCCTCCACTGTTTCTCTTCAGATACAGGAAGGCATCTCATTGATATCAGTCAGGCATAGTATACCAAACTGCAGTGAGACCACTCACTACCCTGCCACTAAGATTCAGGCAATGCAGCAGGAGAAATGGGTCCCCAAATCAGTCAACAATGTCAAAGGCATCCCCTGTTTCAGTGCTTGGAGTCCCACACCAAGTTACACCATTGTAACATATATGTAGAGAGTCTAGGTTAGCACAAGCATGCTCTTTGGTTGTCAGTTCAGTCTCACTCTTCATTTCCTTCCATTTGTAAATGTAAAGGATCCCAGCAGTCTCCAAATATTTGTGTGCATTCAGTGCTGAAGGAGGTACAGAGAATGGATGGATGTACAAGATGGAAACAAGCTTCCCATCATTAACAGACTTGCAGCTCATCTGGCTGAGGTATGGGTAAATATTCCTCAGAAATGAATACAGGAATCCTTCTCTCTGAAGCAGTCCAGATAGGCCTATGTATTAAAGACTTGGTTCCTTACTGGTGGCACTAATGGGAGATTAAGACACTCAAAAGAGATGGAGTTAACTGGAAAAAGATAGATTACCAGCACTCCCTTGATAGAAGTTGAAGGTCGCTCAGTTTTCTATCCATCTGATTTATTTATTTCTTACATTTTACCTGACTAGAAGTAATTTGTTCATCAAATACTTCCTTAGCGACAACGAGAACAGGGCCTAACAACCATGGAATGGATGAAATTTCTGAAATATTTGATACATTAAAACTTTTTACTTTGTAACTTGCTTATCTAAAGGATTTTCTTATAGTAATATGTGAATAATAAAATATTTTATATTAACACTAAAGATCAGAGAGAAACAGACAAAGTATAGTTTAAGTACCTGATTTTTCCTTTAAAATAAAGAATTTAAAGTTTGTTTGATTCAACAATTTCTGAGTTTCTTGATAGATAGACAGATAGATTATCTGTATAATATTTGTAAAATGGACTTTTTCTGGAAATATACCTCCTTAAACTGTTGGAACTTCTAAGTGAATAAAGAGCTTGGTTTTTTTTTGTTATTTGTTTGATTGTCCATTTTAGGTATAATAATGTCAATATACAAGACTGAGGGTAAGAAAAAGATCAGATCATGATGGGATGATGGGGACTATTAGTCCAAAGTATGGAGGTGAAGGTAGTCAGGTGGGAACACTTCCAGATGATTGAAGATAGTTAAATTCCTAAAAAGGCTTATTCCAGGTGTGAGGACACCTAGTCATCAAAAGTGTAGCTATGGCCTTAGAACATCACATATCTCTCAACATCATGATCCACAGTTCCCATATAGACCTTGACATTGAGTCATGTCAAATAAATAAAACAATATACCTGATATCTAGTTTATTGAATATAATGAGACTGTACTTTCTCCTATATAGAATGGGGAGATGTGAAAATAAAATAAAATATAATAAAAATTAAAAAAAATACAATAGGGAGTTCTGGAGCACAATACCCTCACCCATGAACCTGCACCTGGTCTTGACTGTACAAGAATAAGTAGGAGATAGAAGATTGACTTGGAGCTTGAGACCTCATTAGTTTATTGATTCTTCAGAGGAGGGACACCTAGGTTGTTTTCAGTTCCTAGATATTATGGATAAAGCTGCATTAACGTGTGTGAGCAGGTGTCCTTATAAGAGGATGGAGCATTTTTTGCTATATAACCAAGAGTGTTATAGATGGAAATGAGGTAGATTGATCCCCTCCATTTTTTTCTGAGAAATCAGCATGTTGCTGTCTATAGTGTCTGTACAAATATGCACTCTCATGAGCAATGAAAATGTATTCCCCTTGCTCTCCATCCTCACCAGTATGAGTAGACACTTGTGTTATTTCCTTCATTTGACAGGAATACAATAGAATTTCAAACTAGTTTTGATTTGTATTTCCTGATGAGTAAATATGTTGGATATTTCTTCAAGTGTTTCTCAGATATTTGATATTCCTTTATTGAGAATTTTTTGTTTAGGTCTTAATTGGATTTTTAAATTGGATTTTGGAATTTTGATATCTAATTTTTTGAGTTCTTTATATATTATGGATGTTATTTTTCTATCAGATGTGTAGCTCATTAAATCTTTTCCATTCTGTAAGCTCCCATTTAGCTAATTGATAGGATCCTTTTCCTTACAGAAGCCTTTAGTTTCTGGAGGTCCCATTTGTTAATTGCTTATTTTAGTTTCTACAGGATTCAAGTTCAGTTCAGAAAGTTGTCTTCTGTGACAACATGTTCATGGCTATTTCTCAATTTCTCTTGTATCAGGTTTAGTGTATTTGGTTTTATATTGAGATCTTTAATCCACTTAGATTTGAGTTTTGTGTGAGGCAATAAATACATATCTATTTGCATTCTTCTACATTCAAACATCCAGTTTATCCTGCACCATTTGCTGAAGTTGGTTCCTTGTTTCATATTCTAGTTCTGCTTTTTTTTAATCAAAAATCATGTGTCCATAGGTGTGTGGAAGCATGTCTAGGTCGTCAGTTTTAAATCCATTTATCAATGTGTATGTTTTTATGTCAATACTAAGCAGTTTTTAATTACTATAGTTCTGTAGTACCACTTGAATTTGGGGATGGTGGTGATCCTAGCAGGTCGTTCATTGTTCAGGATTGTTTTAGATAATCTGCGTTTGCTGTTTTTCCATATAATGTTGAGAATTATCTTTTCAAGAACTTTAAAAAATGTGTTGAGATTTTGATGAGTATTTGCTAAATCTCTAAGTTGCTTTTGGTAGGTTAGCCATTTTAATTATTCCTATTAATGAGGATGGAAGATCTTTCCATCATCTGATATCTTCTCCTGTTGTGGCAGGCTGCTAGTTAGTTCCTGGCTGCTCAGCCCCAAAATAATCATATAGATACCACATTATTTGCAATACTGTTTGGCCAATAGCTTAAGCGTATTTCTGGCTAACTCTTATATCCTAAAATGGCCCATTTCCATTAATCTGTGTATTACCATGTGGGTGTGGCTTAACTGGTAAAGATCCATCCTGAGCAAGTGTGTCTCTGGTGGGGCCATATGCCATCTCCTGACTCTGCTTTCTTTCTCCCAGCATTGAGTTTAGTTTTCCCCACCTAGCTTTATTCTCTTAAGCCACTGGCTGAATCAGCTTCTTTATTTATTAACCAATAAAAGCAACACATATGCAAAAGGACTTCCCATACCATTCTCTAAATTCTTTATTTAAAGACGTGAAGTTATTATCATACAAGTTTTTCACTTGCTCTGTGAGATTTATCTCAATTATTTTATATATCATTTGAGATTACTGGGAAAGGTCTTGTCTATTTCTATCTCAGAAATACACTTATAACAAAACTGATCTTAAATTTGTACCAATAAACCAAGATCCATACCAACATAAATCACTATAGCATATCCCCTTAAAATGTAAACAAATATTTATAAACAATCATTCAGAGACATTGAGCATAGGTCTCTCCAAACTGTTTCCTGCTTTTTGTTGGACAAACTATTTTGGGGATTATTCACAGCAACCTTTCAGGTGTTCTTGGTCCATCAAACTGCATTAGTCTGGAATTAATCCATGGGCTCTCATTGTCTGTGGAAACAAATGCAGAACATTTTTCCAAAGCAGCAAATACTTATACCCAAATTTTGAATTCAAGATACCTTTAAGACACATATATTGGTTTAGCTAAGCAGCCTGTACAATGAAATACCTCTCTGTACTTAGCTTCTTCACAGTCAAAATATTTAAAGAAAACACAATAATATACACAATCAAGATTGTGTATTTTCAATCTTTATGTGACTTATTTTTCTTTATTCCTTTAATCTATGACTGTCTGTATTCCATGTCTTTAAAGACATTGTTTTATTTTTGTTAAAACCATTTACTTCTTTTTATAACTCTCTATACTCTTTTTCTTTTCTCTCCCAAGCCTACATGTATTTATCTAACATTTTGACCAATTTTGAGGTCTTTTTCATCTGAATATTTCTTTATCATGTATTTGTAACCCTTTTCTGGCCAGGACCACTTCTTTTATTTTTTGTCTTTTTTTTTATTATTGTTAAAAGAAAAATTTACATTTA
>JAQHUG010000086.1:4262785-4291149 GCA_028555095.1 Dicrostonyx torquatus | reverse complement strand
GGGTTTCTCTGTGGCTTTGGAGCCTGTCCTGGAACTAGCTCTTGTAGACCAGGCTGGTCTCGAACTCACAAAGATCCGCCTGCCTCTGCCTCCCGAGTGCTGGGATTAAAGGCGTGTGCCACCACCGCTCGGCTCATCTCCCCTTTCTCTAAAGGACACTCAGAATATAGGTTCATGTTACCGAATCTGGAATTTGTAAGGTTCTTGGCTTCAAACTAAGAGCCTCATGAGTAATATACAGTTTATCCACTGAATCGTTTCTTACTCTCAAATGACTGCTTTGAAACACCCCAGTGATATATAACCTCTCAATATTCCTAGAGCAAACCTAAAGCTAATAAATATTCAATATAAACAAACACCAAACTTTTTCTGTGTTATTTGCATATTCAGTGGAGCTATCTATAGCTTATTTGTCTCATATTTAGTAGCATTTAATGAAAATAATTTTGTGAATTGGCTTTATTTAATTTTCCAACAATTTCCTTCATTCATTATTAAATTTCTTTCTATTTAGGGAGCTTAGTTTTTGCTAAATACATTTAAGTAGGCTCTTCCACACATTCACCTAGAACTCAGTGTTTATGCTACTCACTTTTTTTATATCCTTCGAAAGTGGTCTGTAGGTAGTTTTCCTCCTTAGAAACAACTCAAATCATTAGTACTGGTGTCTCTCTGTCTTAAATACAATTAAATTAATGATAATTGATAAAGCATACTGACATTTTGAGATTTGGGATAATTACACTGTATTTATAAGTAAATACTTTTAATTACTGTACAACTTGAAATAAATTTAGTAAACTGACTTGAGAAGAGGACACATAAACTTCTTGTAGTTCTATTACATTTTATGTCAATCTGTTGTTGTATTTGAACCCATTTCTGCTTTTCCAAGAAAAGTAAAATATGTAGGACAGACGCAAGTACTTCCTTTAGTCCTGCCCATAAAATCCCTACTAACACCTTGGAGCTTTTTATGCCATAATATCCAGGAAGACATTTGCTGCTGTCACTCCTTCACACACTGACGCTGCTGCACACATGCATTATTCAATTCTTTGCTCTGTTGTGACATTTGCTGTCCAGCTGCATAACTGATGATTCATGCTGTTTGCCTTTCCTTTCATCGTCTGAAATAGTTGTAGGTCCAGAATTGAGAAGAGGCCATATATTTATATAAATAGAATATAATAGTAACTTTATTATCTATTGTAACACACCCAAATCAAAAGAATATGTCAAAAATGATGGGAACTGGCCCAGTATAACAAACCATAGAAAGTAATTCCATATGTGAGAGAGCCCTTTGTGTCTACCAGACATAAGGAGAGAAGGATCCAGAGAGGCCTGTCTTAGACAGGATACTCAAAGCAGTCCTCAGCATGTTTGTGCACCTCAGATGGGGAGTTGCCCACCATGCCTTCCCATAAGTTTCCTGAGTATCTCTTTTTTCTGCTTCTTATAACATTCTGTCTAATAATCGACAACAGGCGTCCCTTTCACATGATGAGCTTAAGTCATTTATGACATAAAATTTTTGACTTTGCAATATTCACTTCTTTCCAACCACTGGTGATTTTTCCTGAAGTTTGAGTAAAACAGACTGTTGTGAGATTTTCTGTTTGCTACCCTAATCCCACGTGCTAACATACTACCATAAACTATAAAACTGCCTATCAGTGAATATAAAATATGAAAAAATGAACTTCTTGAGATCAGATAATATCAAATGACATGTAGGAAGATACTATTTTGTTTATCCATGTGTTTAAAACACTTCATTTATGTTTATTTAAATGCTAGAGAATGAAAGTAGGGGTCCTTTCTGGTTCCCACTGGCTGTATTTACTTAATTTCATGTACCTAATAGTTTTCATACTCAGTACCTACAGTAATTAGCTAAATATGACACTTCAAATAATGCATTTTAGTAAAACCAATTATTATATAAAATGGTTTTCATAGTCCATTAACAATCTAGCATACTCTTCCCCAAGCTGTGTTATTGAGTATATTGAGTATGTTATTAAAGACACCCTATGGCTTTAAAACAAGGTTTAAAAATGTTGAATTGCTCCAATAGAAATGAGAGTCCAACAATTTTTTTGAAATAAAATAATATTATAAAATAAGCTAAGTAAAGTTATGCTGTTTTCATGAAACAATTTTTTCAAGCTCTCACATTTTTATAGAATTCTAATAGTGAAGGATGAGAACCAGGTAGTAATTGTAATGGTTTATTTCAAATTAATTAGAAAGTTCAGAGTTAGCTCTGTGTGAGCTTTAAGCAAAAGTCAATGCTTCCTTTGTTTCTGTTTGCTACCCTAATCCCACTTACTAATGCACTACCATAAACTATAAAACTGCCTATCAGTGAATATAAAATATGAAAAAAATCAACTTTGGTAGTAACGAAGGTTTCACATTAGTGAAAACCCAAGAAAAACCTATCCTCAGCACCATAAACAAAATGAAACAAAACTCAAAGCATGGAAAATAACCTGACTATTATGAAATATGCACTGCACAGATCACAGAATTACGAAGAAGTAAAAAGTTACATTTAGACAGTTACAATCTCCCACAGTACTGAAACCATTCATTTTGTATAGTTTTAAGTTTTTTTTCATCTTGGATGTTGCTTCATGTTTAAAATTCAGTAACAAATAAGAGCCTTAAATTCTATGCCTAAATTTATATTTACATATACTAAATAGCAGGAACATATGATGTATTAATGACATTGTTAAAATTTAAAGGACATGTTATCATTTGGCTTTATAACCTACTCACTGCTTCCATGTCATTTACATTATTAGACTTCATGCTAGAAGTAAAGCTAAGCTAATAGCGGTGATCCCCAAATCAACCTAGTAATTCAGGCAAAACATCAACCTGTTTAAAATCATATCTTTTTTTTTTTTGGGTTAGGTGGGAGAGGCTTCTCATTATTATAGCATAAATAAAGGTTTTTCTACTGTCTGATTAAATACTGCTCATTTGTAACCATTTTCTCTTAGAACTTTCAAATTATGTCTGCTCACACTTGTTACTTTTATTTTAGAACAACATTAACTTATTATATGTTTTCACATCTGGAAACCTTTAGAAGATAGCACACAGGCTAGGAGAACACAGAGAATAGAAATTCCTGCTCTCCCATTCTGAGTTTGTGAAACAGGGCAAGCACTAAATATTTGCGAAGTAAACTTCTTCAACAGATTTTTAGGAACTGCATGAAGCATGATGTTACTGAATTTTTAAAAGTTTATTTCGCTTTGTTTTTTCAAATATATTTTTTCAAAGAAAACAAGCTATTTTTTTATTTTATATACCAATCCCAGTTCCACTTCTTTCCCTCCTCCGATGCCCTCCACCTACACCCTACCTCACCCTCTATCCACTCATCAGATGGGTAAGACACATTGATTTGGGTAAGTCCAAGGCCCTCCCTACTCTAT
Source organism: Dicrostonyx torquatus (assembly GCA_028555095.1). Taxonomy (NCBI): domain Eukaryota; kingdom Metazoa; phylum Chordata; class Mammalia; order Rodentia; family Cricetidae; genus Dicrostonyx; species Dicrostonyx torquatus. Next base: position 4,287,685 of record JAQHUG010000086.1, on the reverse strand, counting down.
ATAGGCTGAGCAAGGTACCCATCCAAAGAGAATACATTCCGAAAAGGACAATACAAGCAGTGGGAATAAATCCTGGTGTCACTGCTAGTGGCACTGCAGTTTGTCCCAACCATAGAACTGTCACCCACATTCAGAGGGACTAGTTTGGACCTATTTTGCTTTATTTAAAAAATTCAACACAATATATTCTAATGAGACTTTCAGTCCCCAACACCTCCAAGAACTTCTCCACCTCCTCACCTACCAAATTCCGTATCCTCTTTTCACTCTTTTTAGGAAACAAATGGCCAGGTAATGTAGGCAAACACTTTAATCCCAGCATTGGAGGCAGAGGCAGGTGGATCTCTTTGAAGGTGGACATCTGTGAACTCGAGGCCAGCTGGTCTACAGAATAAGTTCAAGGAAAGGCACAGAAAATAAACCCTGTCTTGAAATCATGAAAAAAACAAAGAAAGAGAGAGAGAGTGAGAGAAAGAGAGACACAGACAGACAGACAGAGAGACAGAGAAAGAATTGGCTGTGTTTTGCTCCTATCTCTCTCTAATAATTCAACATTTACCCCAATATCTGGCTCTGTATTTTCATTGTTAAAACCAATTAGAACTCATGCAACAATTGACACCCAACTTTTAGGCATGAATTCATGAAAAGCCACTTGTCTGTGAATTTGCAGCTACTGGACACACAGAAGCTTCCACAGGAGTCACTGCCTTATTTCTTAGGCTTTTCTTTCATTTTCCAAGCATCTGAGAAAGTTTGAGTTTTTCCTAGTGCAGCTTCTCTACAACCGTTTCCAGTTGCCACCAAAACTGCTGAAACACCTGGGCTCCTAACACAACAGAATTTTAGTCACCCTAGACTGGCTGGCTCTGTCTTCAGGCAGCTCCCACCATACACACATACATGTTTCTTCTAAACAATCCCATGTGTGCTTTTCAGAGAGCTGGCTCCCCTACTCCACCATGGGTTTTGGGCTTCCTCTTAACCCCATCATTGAGCTGCTTCCCCATTACATAGCTTCCTTGACACCTGATCATGCTTCTACTGTTGTCATAACCACCATGCACTCTCAGCACATGGCTACATGCTTGCAGCTGCAGCTAGCCTCAGTCAGGCGGTTCATTGCCTGTGTTCTTTGCTCAGATATGCTGTGTATCAGCAGCTTCCCTCTCCACCATCAACAGATTTAGTAATACAATTGGAAATTTTTAAAGGGGGAATAAGTTTTAAATAGGAGAGTTTTTTCCATCATTAAAACACAGGAAATAATATTATAATGGAAAGAGCTAGGTCTGTTACGATTACATGATGGATGCTTTAAAACTGGAAGAATTAAGTGAAGGGCTAAACCATTAACTGAGATTAACATAATAACAGTTATCATATTGATAATCTCTATTGTTGGTTTGATGTTTCTTGGTTTATCCCTGAAAAAGTTGGTTGAAATGAATGCAAAGATACAGGTCTTAGAAAAACTTATTTAAAAATATCATAGGACCAGTCTCAGCAGTGCATTATAAAGTCAGAGAGGAACAGCCTAAGATTTTCAAAGAACTTAACTTACTTAGCAGCCTTACAGAAACAGCTGCCAAATGAAATGGAATCTTGTGGAAATGGTAGATTTAAGGACATTAAAATAAACAATTGTCTCTTAGCACACTCTTTCACTTTTTTTGAAGCACATGTTAAACTCATGGTCAAATTTTAATAGAATTATACCTCAATATTTGAGAAACTTGGGTATAGCAGTTTTGTACCCTAATCCTCAGTTCCAGTGGAGAGCCTGTTGAAAAGATAAGGCCAAAAGCCTTGAACAATAAAGTAGGTAGGGCTAGAGGTATGAAAATATCCCAAGACCAACTTCTTGGAGAGGGAGACTATACTGATGTACAGCGGCAATCTCTATATGGTGACCTTGCCCTGTATTTATGCCATACAGCAGCTTTGAATACTTCGGACAGAAGTGAAGAAGTAAGAAAGGTGAGTCATTTACTAAATTAAGCAAGGCCCTAAGGCCTTCAGGGATTTCTTACAAAGATTGACTTCAGCAGTAAATAGAATGATAGCAAATTCAGAAGATAGACTAACGATAATTCAATCTCTGGCTTTTGAAAATGTTAATGCACAATGCAGAAAGGTAATTAAACCACTAAAACAAGATTAACACCCTTGGAGGAATTAATCCAAAATTAAAAAAAAATCAATATTGAATCTCATGACCATGATGATGTTTGGATAGGAAAGGTGAACTCTATAGGTTTGAAGAAAAAAATGAAATGTCAAAGGTTTCACCTACTATAAATATGATCACCTAAATAGGGATTGTAAACAGGGCATATTCCAAAAAATGATGTTTTTTTTTCCTAAGCATAATCCACACATACTCTCCCTCCCTTCTGGATTATACAGAAGGTATGGCAAAGGCAGGTATTGGGTTAATAAATGCAGATCAATAAGGTACAGTCAAGATAATAGTTTGCCATCAGAAAATTCCTTGAGGAGCCTCTTGCGGGTCCCCCTGCCAACTTTGATTCAGCCATTTCATTTCATCATGGATAAAAATACTTCCCAAAGCAATTAAAGAACCTAATGTGTTCTATAAAAAGCAAGCAAACAAACTGCTCTAGGTGATATAAAAGCTATATAAGAGAGAACAAAAAATTCAGGAGAAATCATAAAGCAAATTTTTTGCAAACTTCCATAAATCAACAAAGATCAAAATTGAAAATACAAAAAAACGTATTGTCAGTGGATGTCAGGTAGACACAGGTATGGATGCACCAATATCACACCATAATCTTGGCTTCCAAATTATCCACCTCAGAAGGTTAATTTACAGTTTTTATGAATTGGATCATTAACTCAGATAAAGCAGAGAATTATTTGGGTTGATATTGTAGGACTAGGAGGACAGAGAGGAAAATTAAAACCATACATGGCTAACATAGCAATGAACTTATAGGAACATGATTTGTTACAACAATGGCATCCTCAGATTAACGTTTCTCCAATCTCAAAATGATCCATAAATTGGCATATGTTTCTCAGAAAAGTATTAAAAGGTATTATAATAACATTCACCAACCATTCAGGTTGTGCAAGAACAGGGAAAAACCACTGCTGATATTTCAAAGCTACTAACAGCCCTATCTTGAAAATTCTTAGCAGACAATTCTATATATGTTCAACAATGGCATTTAACAATAGAGAAACTGCAGATTTTAGAACAGCTGATATAGGAGCAGCTGAATGTTCAGCATAATGAAGAATTAACCAGCCCCTGGAATTCTCTTGTATTTCTTGTTTAAAACATTGGAAAAGGGAGGATGGTAACAGGTCTTAGAGCTGTTTTTTAATCTGTATTTTTTTCTTTAATTTTTTAATATAATCTTTTCTCAGCCACATAGCTATCGCTGTTCCCACTCTCTTCCCTCTTCCTACTATCACCTTCCCTTCACCCCCATCTACTTCTCAGATGTGAAATTCCCCTCTGTGTGCTGTGAATACCATTGATTAATAAAAGACTGTCTTGGGCCTACTCAGGAATGAATAGAGGTAGGCAAGGAAAACTAAACTGAATACTTGGAGAAAGAAGGCAGAGTCTGGGAGATCCCGGAGCAGACATGGGAAAACCTTTGCCAATATGGTACCACAACATGGCTATATATAAATTTTAAAAAAATAGGTTAAATTAAGATGTAAGAGTTAGCCAATGAGAAGCTACATTTAATAAGTCAAGAAGTGGTTTAATTAATACATTTTCTGAATGATTATTTCAGGTCCGGGCAGCCAGGAACAAACAAGCAGCCTCCTATGACAAATTGGCACTCCAACATGTGATAGCTATATCCACTTAAAACTGAGAGGACTTGGAAAGAAATTCTAGATACTAAAGCAAAAGTTTAGTTGCATTTTTTATTCAGAAGGGCTCTGCTTGCTGACAGCGTGCTGCAGCTCCTTTATAATCCCAGATAATCTAGACAACAATGAGGACCCTAAGAGACACATATATGGACCTAATCTACATGGGAAGTAGAACAAGACAAGATATCCTGAGTAAGTTGGGAACATGAGGACCATGGGAGAGGATTGAAGGGGGGAGAGGAAAGGAGGGAGCAGAAAAAATGTATAGCTCAATAAAAATCAATAAAAAATAAAAACATATAAAAAAGAAAGATCTTCCTTATTCAGAGGAAACAGGAAAAAAAACACGTGGTTAAAAAATGGTAGCTTCCTGGACCATGCTTTCAGCATGAAATCTGGCTCTTTCAGGAGATCAATCATTTAAATGGGGCTTGTGAGCAACGTGTTACAAATTGCTTAATGGTGCGTCATAGACCCACTGTATACTTGGAACTGTGGCGATGTGCACAGCTTGGAGAGGCAGTGAACGTGCCTCTGACATGTTGGCAAAACAGCCTTGGCCCAAGTCACACTGTTGTTCACCATTTTACGAATCACTCCAGACAGAAAAGGAGTTCAAATACACAATAGGACATATTCAGACATAAAAGATCTAAATGAGACAGTATGTTTTATAAATGTACATAGGCATGGGAGAAAGAAGAATAAAGAGACACTAAACGTAATATAAAAGACTACAGACAGTCATAGATTAAAGGAGTAAAGATAATAAAATAAATATTAAACTTGCAGAAAAAGTAATAGTGTAAGAAAAATAAGCCACAAAAGATGGAAAATATACAGAAAGTAGGATTATGCAAATTATTGTATTTTCTTTGAATTTTTGACTGTGAAGAAAATAAGTACAGAGAGACATTTCATTGTATGGATTGCTAAGTTAAACCAACATAAAGGTATCTCAACTTCAGAATTTGAGTCTAAGGATATGTTGCTTTAGAAAAGAGAGTCTGTTTTTCCCACTTAAGATGAGAACCTGTGGAATCATTTCAGACTAAATTGGATTGGTGGACCAAGACCTCTTGAAAGGTTGCCTTGAGCACCCCCAAAAATACTTTGCCTAATATACAGCAGGAAGTAGTTTGAAGAGAACTATTCCCAAATTCCCTATTGTTACTTGTAAATGTTTATCTGTGTTTAAATGGTGATATACTATAGAGAGATGAATAATTTGCATTGATATGGATCTTGGTTTATTTTACAAACTTAAGGTCAATTTTGTTATATGTATATTTCTGCCATTGATTAAGGTATTGTGTTTATGCAGCTCATTTTAAAATGTAGTGTAAAATTTAAAATATAGGTTAATAGACAGTCTTCTATAATAGTCAAGCTTCTAGTCAAGTTAGATAAGTTTTCTAGATTAAACAAATATATTTCAAATGGATGGATATTCTTCAGATCTTTCAAAGACTACAGGATATGAGATTTTAAATGTTTTAATAACTTAGGACTTTGCATGACATTGAGTCACATTTGCTCCTGGCAGCACCAATTACTTCAAGAGGAAAGAGACTTCTTACGTAGTTTACTAGCCATTTGGTCAAGAAACTGCTCTTGCCTGGACTGCTTGATATTATGCTGTGTGAGCTGGAAATGCAGGACCCACAGAGAAATGACTGCTAAACTTGCCTAAAGGTGAGACTTCCTTTGGGGTTTCTGCTTCATGAAAGAGTTTGTTAGACATTCTGCAGGATGCAGAAGAAAGTGACTGACAAACTGCCAATATAGGCAAAACTGTTTTTGAAATTTTCTGATTCATGGAAAAGTCAGCTACATACTATAGGCTGGTAGGCTGAAGATGATTTCCCCAATAATACAGAAGAACTTTGGATGACTGTCCAGGCAGCAAATTGTCTCTGGCAATTCTAGAGTTTTGTTTACAATCCACTTTCTATTTGTTTAGGTAATATTATATCCTTCAGGAGCCTTTAATGAAGTTGAAGAATAGATAGTTATCGTTTTCCTTAGTTATGATAAAAAATAAAGTAGATATAAAATTGTAACTATAATTCTTGCTTGATACCTGTTTTGTTATATGTAATTTTACTATGTTAAAGTTATAAACTTACTTCTTATTTAAACAGAAAGGGGAAGGTGATGTAGGTTATCCCTCTGTATGCTGTGAATACCATTGGTTAATAAGGGACTGTCTTGAGCCTGTCTTTAGCAGGGAAAGCTAAACTGAATGCTGTGAGAAAGAAGGCGGTGTCAGAGACACAGCATGTAACTGCCATCAGGAAGAGACATGGCAGAAACTTGCTGGTAAGCCACAGCCATGTGGCAATACACAGATTAATAGAAATGGGTTAAATTAAGATTTAAGAGCTAGTGAACAAGAAGCTGGAGCTAATGGACCAAGCAGTGATTTAATTAATACAGTTTTTGTGAAATTATTTCTGTTCTGGGCAGTCAGGAACAAGCAAGCAGCCTCCTACTACACTTCACAGAAAGAAACTCCTATGGGTAGTTAACAAAGTCTGACACATCACTTTAGGGCAAGACCGAATCCTTCTTCCATATATCTATTAATGTGCTCCTAGATTCCAGTTCAAGCACAAGAGATAAATGCTGTCAATGGTCTCACAGACAGCCCAAGCGTCACAATTAACCCCTACATTCAGTAGGCCTAGTTTGGTCCTATTCAGGTTCCCCCACTATCAATCCAGAGTCTGGGAGCTCTCTCAAGCTCAGGTCAGCTATTTCTCTGGGTATCACCATCATGGTCTTGACTGTTTTGCTCATATTATCACTCCTCCCACTGTTGGGCTGATTCTCAGTATCTTCACCCAGTACTTCACTGTGGATCTAGGTATCTACTTCCATCAGTTGATGGTTGAAGGTTTTATGATGGCAATTAAGGTAGTAATCAATCTGCTTACAGGAGAAGGCCAGTTTAGGCATCTTTTCCATTGTTGCTTAGAGTGTTAGCTGGGGTCATCCTTGTGGATTACTGGGAATTTCTTAATGCCATATTTATCACTAGCACCTTAATAGCTCCCTCAATCCAGATATTACTTTCCTTTCTCTCCCTCACTGTCCTTTTTCTCTTCTTGAGCATCCCATTCTCTCATATTCTCCTGTCCTCTCCCTCCCTCCAACGTTCTCCCTCTTTTTCTTCCCCACCACAATTTTCTCAACAGATCTTGTCTGTTTTTCCTTTCCAGGATGATCCACATATATCTTTCTTAGGGTTCTCTGGGATCATGGACTATAGTCTGGTTATCCTTTGCTTTATGTCTTATATCCACTTATAAGTGATTACATACAATGTTTGTCTTTTGGGTCTGGGTTACCTGACTCAGGATTTTTTTTCTAGTTCCATTCGATTGCATTTAAATTTCAAGATGTCATTTTTTATTACTAAGTAGTATTCCATGGTGCAAATGTACCACATTTTCATTATGCATTCTTCAGTTGAGGATCATCTAGGGTGTTTCTAGGTTATGGATATTACAAATAATGCTGCTATGAACACAGCTGACAAATATCCTTGTGCAATCAGTGTGCATCCTTTGGGTATATGGCTAACAGTGGTGTTGGTGGGTCATGAGGTAGATTTATGCCCAATTTTCTAAAAAAATCACCATACTGATTTCCAAAGTGGCTGTACAAATTTGCATTTCCACCTGCATTGGCAGAATCTTCCCCTTACTCCATATCCTCTCCAACATATGATATAATTGGTATTTTTCATCTTAGCCATTCTCACTTGTATAAGATGGTATCTCAGAATCATTTTGATTTGCAATTACCTGATGGCTAAAGATGTTGCGAAATTCCTTAAGTGTCTTGCAGCTATTTGCAATTCTTCTGTTGAGAATTTTTTGTTTTGATCTGTACCCAATTTTTTGATAGAATTATTTGGTAAATTGATGTGTAGTTTCTTGAGTTCTTTATATATTTTGGAGATCAGTCCTCTGACAATTGTGGGACTGATGAAGATCATTTTCCTATCTGTTGTGTGACATTTTTGACTTGTTGACCATGTCCCTTACTTTACAGAAACTCTTAAGTATCTTGTCCCATGACAGAACTAGATTTAATCAATACCTAGCCACAAATCCAGTCATAACAACATACTATAAGGAAAACTACCATCCAAGGAAGCTAGCTATACTTACAAAAACACAGACAGTAGATGATCTCACAGTAGCCAATTCCAAAGAAGGAAAAACACACACAATAACATCACCAATGCCAAAATCCAAAATGATAGGAATTAGCAATCACCGATCATTAATATCCATTAATATATGGCCTCAATTCATCTATAAAAAGGCATAGGCTAGCATATTGGATATAAACCAGAATTCATCCTTCTGTTGCATACAAGAAACGTACCTCAAACTGAGAGACACATCTCCTCAGAGTAAAAGTTTCAAAAAAATATTTTGTAATCAAATGAATCTTAGAAACAAGCTGGTGTAGCCATCCAAATATTCAACAAAATGGAGTTCAAATGAAAATCAATCAAAAGACAAAGAAACTATCAGAGAAGGACATTTCATTATTTGTCTCAGGAAAAATCCATCAAGAGGGATTTTAAACTCTGAACATCTATGCCCCAAATACAAGGGCCCCTTAATATGTAAAAGAAACATTAATAAATCTTAAATCACATATCAAGGTCCACAAACTAATAGTGTGAGACCTCAACACCCCACTCTCACCACAGTACAAATCTACCAGACAGGAACTTAAAGAGAAATGAGGTAAATAACAGATACTATGACTCAGATGGACTTAACAGACATCTATAAAACAACCCATCCAAACATAAAAAAATATACCTTTGACTCAGCACCCAATAAAATCTTCTCAAAAATTGACCACATACTCAGTAACAAAGCAAACCTCAACAGATACAAAAAAGTTTGGAATAACCCCACTTATCTTTTCAGATCACGATGGCTTAATGTTAGAATTCAACACCAACATGAATTTTAGAAAGCCCACAAATACATGAAAATTGAATGAGGCTCATCTGAACCATCAACAGTTCAAGGAAGAAAAGAAGAAAGAATTTTAAGGCTTTCCAAAACTAAAATAAAATGACGCAAACTTATAGGACACAATTAAAGCAGTGTTAGGAAGAAAAATTATAGCATTGAAAGCCTACATAAAGAAGCTGGAAAAATACCACACTAGTGAGTTAATGGAACACTTGTAAGTTCTAGAAAAAAAACGAAGCAAACATTCCCAGAAGGACTAGACAACAATCAAACTGAGAGCTGAAGTCAACAAAATAGAAACAAAGAAAACAATACAAGGGATCAATGAGACAAAGAGTTGATTCTTTGAGGAAATCAACAAAAATTGACAAACTTTCATTCAAACTAATCAAAAGGCATAAGGAGAATATCCAAATTAACAAAGTCAGAAATGAAAAGAAGGACATAACAACAGACAACAAGAAAGTTCAAGGAATCATGAGGTCATATTTCAAAACTGTACTCCACAAAATTGCAAAACGTAAATGAATGGACAATTTTCTGGATAACTATCACATACCAAAATTGTCAAGACTGGTTAAGCAAATTAAAGAGACCTATAACTGCAAAGGAAATAGAAGTGGTCATTAAAAGTTTCCCAAACAAACAAAAAGCCCAGGACCAGATGGTTTCATCCCAGAAGATTTTCAAAGAAAAACTAATATCAATACTTTTCAAATTGTCCTGCACAATAAAAACAGAAAGACCATAACAAACTAGTTTTATGAAGCATTAGTTACCCTGATACACAAACCACACAAAGAGACTACTGAAAAAGAAAACTACAAACCAATCTTCCTCATGAACATTGATGCAAAAATACTCAATAAAATACTGGCAAACTGATTCCAAGAACACATAAAAAAAATCATCCACCATGACCACATAGGTAGTATTCCAGAGATACAGGGAAGGTTTGACATAAAAAAATCTATCAATGTAAAAAACCTTAGGCAGAAAAGTTTTCTGAGTTGTTTCTAAAAGAAAAGTTGTGACTTGGTTAATTAGCAGGAAATGACACAGGAGAAATTATAGGACCTATCACTAATCATGAAACTAGCAAATTACTGGCAGAAAGTGAACCTTGAAAAGGAGCTTTTATTAATTTTGGGGGGAGAGATTAATAACAAATATCTCCAATATCTGTAGTCTCTATGTTTTATACTGATTCAAATAAATAAAGACAAGTTACAAATCAGAAAATTTAAGTAAAGCAGATCTAAGCCTTTTTAAGTCTGTCCAAAAATCAGAATTGTATGATATGTTTTATGGAACCTCTTAATATAGTTATTGATTCAAAATATACAGAAAGTTGTTTTTCATACAGAAACTGTTGAATTTATTCCCAATGATATACAATCGACTTTATTATGTATTCAGTTACAAGACATAATCAGGAATAGGAATCATACCCTATATAAAATGCACATCTAACCCCATATGGGTCTGTCAGGCTCTGTAGAACAAGGTAATAATGAAATTGTTCAAGTATCGATGTACTAACAGCCTCAGAATTTTAATAAAAAAATCATGTCAATACCAAAAATTTTTAAAAGGATTTTTCCATTATTTAGCAGCAAGCCAAGGAAGTTATAAAGAAATGTCCTACTTATTTTTTTATACAACCAAACTCTACTACCTGCAAGAAGAAATGCAAAGGTCGTCAAAGGAATGAAATCTTGCAGATGGATGTATTCTTTTTGTAAAATTTGAAAAATTAATAGTGGAATACCACACCACTGATACTTATTCAGGATTTCAGTGGGCAGCTGCTTTGAGTTTGGAAAAGGCTGATTCGGCAAACACAGAGTTGCTAGGATTATTGCCATCATGGGTATACCTGTACAATTCTAAGACTGACAGTTCTCCAATGTATTTTTCTAGTAAAATGAAACACATTTTTGCTTATTACAATCTAAAGCATATTTATATGTATATCACACAATCCTACAGGGCAAGCAGTCATAAAAATATCAAAATGAGCTCTATAGCATATACTAAGTAAACAGTAAGGGATAATAAAGACCTGCAGAAATAAATTGCATAATATTTTGTTAACTATGAATTTTCTAAATGCTAATCAGAAATGATCAACAGCTTTAGAAAGTCACTGGATAGTACAAAAAAAGCTATAAAATTTAATCAACTAATATACTTCAAAGATATGTTGACCTCTGAATGAAAACCAGAACATATGTTACATTGGGGAAAGGGTTTTGTTTATGGGTTTTGGATACACTCAAAATTGAGAAAGATTCGATTTGAAAAAGAGAGACCTCTGGATTAGGAGAGGTGATAATTCATCAAACAGCATGACCATTCAATCTAAACTAAATTATAGGACTAACGAATGCTTCTCATTTGATCAGATGTAACTTACCAATGGGAAAACACCCCAAAATTCGGGTTCGGGAAGGATTTTGTTTTTGTCTTTTCAGGAGAATGAAGAAATTCACCAACGGAATCTGAAGATTACAGAACAAATGACACATCTGAAAAAAAAAAAAGGACAAATCTTGTAAAGGTAATTTCCCAAGAAAATTGAGTAAATTGAGTTTAAAAAAAACAGAGTAAATTGGCCAACTGGTATATCATAAATCACATAGAATAAAACTTCATAAATCTTTCCAAGTGTTTTTTTTTTTTTTTTGCTGTTCTCTACATACATAAAATGTAAATGGTCTTTTTGTAGTCCCAATCTAATTAAAAATTTAAGTTGGCTTTGAATTTGGAGTGTGATTCTCTCTTTCTCTAATCCAAGCATACTTGGGAAAGTAAAATCCAAAATCTCTGTCTCATGTCTGAAGGGCCACCTGATATGGGAGATAAGAAAAACAAAAATACATGGACTATTCTACTGCCACAGTCCGATAACCCTTTGGTTTTATTTTCATTCTTTAAGGTTTTCTTAAGTTACAAATATTATCTCAAAATTTATAAGATTAATATAAATGATGACCCTTTAACTGTTTTGAGATCTGCTACATACGGCATTTAAATATTTATGTTTTCTACAGTGAATATAGACCATGTTCAACAGTGACCTTTGTAGTCAGTCTCCAAAAGGAGGAAAGGACCTAACAGCAATGATTCCACCAAGACTATGATAACACCACTAAGCTGAAAAACACCACCTAAAGATCCACTTTGGACTACAAACTGCTCAAGATAATTTCAAAGTGGCTAGCTGAGATGATCCAGATTGACAGCCTACTCTAGCCAGGACTTCAGAAAAACCCTGCACTTAATATCACACACAGGCTGGACAACAAGTGAAACAGATACCTCTACCAGGACTTGACAATTTTCTTTTCAGGTTCCCTAAAGATGTTGCATCCCCCAGAGAGTCTGAAGAAACTTTAAGAGCGTGATGTCCACATTACCAAGAATTGGGGTGGGTGATTTTTCATCATTCATAGGGTTATGGGTGTTTGTCATTTTTTAGGGGAGTCAGTTACAAGTTTTTGTTGGTAATGGACATGATAAAGACCTAAACAAAGAAGATAGATTCAGGATAATTTTTTATGTTTTTATTTTTATTTATTTATTTATTCATTTTGGTTTTTTTTGAGATGAGGTTTCTCTGTGGCTTTTGTACCTGTCCTGGAACTAGCTCTTGTAGACCAGACTTGCCTCGAACTCATAGAGATCTACCTGCCTCTGCCTCCCAAGTGCTGGGATTAAAGGGGAGTGCCACCACCACCCAGCAGATTCAGAATTCTTGTTTGAAAATAAGAGGGCTATAGATATGATAAGATATAATGGTAGAGTATTGAGACTACTCAGAAAAGAAAAATGGGGGATTTAGAAATAGAATAAAAAAAGATAGATTATTGAATATGCTTTTAAACCAAATCTGCAACACCTATTTTTAAATATGTTACATTCATATGGATGTTTGTATGTTGATACAAATTTAAGGTTATTTTTGTTAGAATGTACTGTATATACATTTTGAATCTTGGTTAATATTTTAAACCTGTACAGCTCATTTACCAATGTAATGCAAATTTCTACTCCCTGAAAGTTATTACTACCAATGTCCTAACTGGACTCTATGAATGTGACTGCCAGAGGGGACGGACTGAGAGACCAACGATGATGGCACTGGGACCTATCTCTTCTGCATGTATTGGCTATTTGGGAACCTATTCTATATGAATGCACATCTTCTTAGACTNAGGACAGGGTAACCTGCACCATCTTAAGGAAGCAGGGGGAGGGCGGTGGGGTAGTGGGGGAGCGGGAGGGCTGGGAACAAGGGGAGTAAATGTAAATTTGGCTTTTAACAAAAATAAATAAAAAAAATAATAAAAAATAAATGGAAAAAAAAGATACAAAGTAATGCAATTTAATAATTAGTCATTACAAGCAAACTTGTAGTTGCACTAGGTATTTTTCAAGGTCAAACAGAGATAGAGTTTCTTCAAACAGTTTAGCGATCTTTTGAATTTGACATTTAAGATGTTTTAATAGCATAGGTTCTTCTTTATGACAATGAGACATGTCTGTTCCTGGCAGCACCAATTTACTTCAGAGAAGATGATGGGCATTGAAATTCTATATGATGTTTATTTTCTGTGTGGCAAAAGTAAGTCACTGGGCAAAAAAGTGCCCTTGTCTCAATTGTTGACAGTGTGCTGTTCAAATTGGACAAGTAAGACACAAAAGAAAAAAACTGCCAACTTTGCCAAGACAAGCTATGATAGCCATTCTGAATATCCTGCTTCACAGAAAAATATGTCATATATCCTAGACCTGTAAGTCAAAGATAGGTGCTCTGATGTTGCAGAGAAACTTTGGGTGACTGTCCAGTTAGCCAACTGTTTCTGTCATTTCTCATATTTTTTTGACGTCACTTGCTCGTACTTCCTGCTTATTTAGGTAGTAATTTTTCTGAGCTCTCTGGTGTAGTTGAAGACCTTATAGTTTTAGTTTTCTTTGTTACCAAATTCAGAAAAGAAATTCACTTAGGAGATGTAAAATGTATAAAGTTGAGAGACATTATATTCTAACTTGATAATGCAAGTTAGAATAGAAAGTTAATTAGATACAACCTTTTGAACTCATCAAGATAGAACAGACATAGAATTCTATTTATGAATTTGTAATTTGCTAATGGATTAGACATTGTTGATATTTTTATTACCTACATATTGTATGTAGTTATTGTACTTATTGTATATAGTTTTTCTTATATTAGTTATAACCTGCTTTTTATTTTAGATAAAAAAGGGGGGAAATCTGGTAATATTTTGTTTGTTCTCTAACAAATAGAGCTTGCCTGAAGATCAGAGTGTAGAGTTAACCATTAGTCAACCATAGCAGTTGGGAGGTCTGTACAGACAGACAGGAATTGATATGAGTGTGTATGATATGAGAAATATTAAGTCGGGAGGAGACAGGAGCTCAGTTCCTTTTCAGCTGTAGAGTTAGCAAGGTAAGATTTGTTTGTGGCTTGCTCCTTTCTTTCTCTGATCTTTCAGCATTAGCTCTGATATCTGGCTCCATGTTTTTATTATCAAAACTAATTAGAACCTGTAAAACAGGAGGGTAGAGGCAAATAATAGATTTGCCAGGAGAAAAGAATGTGAGAGAATGTGGGAAAGAGCTACAAGAATCAGGTTCACACCAAGGGTTGGAAGCACCAGGGAGTTGGTTGTATGATAGGAGGAGGAACTCCTGTTTGTAGCTTGCTGTATGACAAAGAGTATATATCTGGAGAGACTGGGATGAATGTGCTAGAGAATCCCTGGGTTTGTACAAGAATAGGGAAGTTGGACACAGGCTGCTAGTGGATTAAGGGTGTGACTGGAGATGCTCATGTGAGACAGAAAGGAGAGGGAAATCTAATAAAGGAGTTCAGTGTGAACACAGGAAAGCTTTGGTAAAAAGGCTTTTTAAATGCTGGTGTCTGATACAACTGGGTCATTAGAATTTTGACTTTCGTTTCCATCATGCAAGTTTTAAAAGTCATAAAAATAAATCAGTAAATATTAAATTTGTAATATTCTTCTGTGAATTTTAAACTCAAGTCTCTATGTTCTGAGTGATTATTTAATATGTATCTGAAATAAAGCGTAATAGTTCTAAGTCATCCATACAGATATCTCAAAAGCTTTAGGGACTTTGGCGCATTTCTAGAATAAATAAAGTTCCCATCCCAGATTCTATTTGCATGAATTTAACATTCAAGTTAATATTAACATAATTCACATCCGATGCATTTTGGGACCATTACAGGTAAAAAAAAAAAAATAGGGAAAATGTCTTTCAGATAATGCACAAATACACTTATTTTCATAGGAAATACTATTCCTTTTACTGGGACCACAGATTTCTTAATGAAATTCTCAAGTGTTTACCAAATATGACTTAGACCATGAAATATAACAATGATACAATTATCAAATAAAGATGAAGCCAGTGACTATAACAAGTTTTTAAACCTGAATTCTTCTTTTGAGTGGAATTAATTAATGAATTTACATACCCTTCAATCTAATACTGAGATGAGAGAAGAGTTTTGATTAATCTTTGATCAAACTTATTTTGTGAGTTTGTCTATATGTATTAGAATCAACTGGTGAATTTTCAGTTATTTATTTATCTTATTGATATCATCTTGTTTTGTTATGCGTGGAATCAATGTTCCTGCCTTGTCTTGTCTTCTCTGTCTTTCTGTGCATGGATGGTATTTTATCTTAAGAGCCTCACTGATTATCACCATGCTGGCTTTATAACTTTTTATGCAATGCTTAAGTTGGATCATGACCTTTTTTACCAAACACAAACTTTTTGTTCTAAAAGCCAGACTATTGTCCATTTTGACCTTGCCATTGATGCATCCCGGCTTCCTCATCCTTGAAATTTTTAATTTTAAGTCTCTTGGATGATTTTACTGATATCCATCTCATTTTGATTCAAAATATTTAAGTGATACTCATTAGAATGCTTTCTTCTTACTTTGATTTAACATAAAGCCTTCCAGTTACAGGAGGAACTAACAGTGACAGCTGACCAGGATTTTGGTGGTTATGTCCTGTTGCTGTGAGACTTACAATCATCCTAAGCTTGACCTAGAAAATTGTTTACTGTTTAGACCTATTGCCCTGAGGATGCTGGCTTCATTTTGAGGCCTCTGTGCTGCTCAGATGTTATGCTCAGTTATTGAGACGAACAAGGGGGCATCTCACAATGGCCCAAATGAGGACAAGGCGGGCAGAGACACATGCCTACCGAGCAAGGGTAACGGTCAATGTAGGAGATACTTTAAGCAATATTTTAAAATCCACATCTGAGAGATTAACAATTCTTTTCTGCACATATTTTTTTAAGACTTTTGTATATGTCAAAAGACAAGATACGCACAAAAAAGGATTGGGCGTTGCGGAGAGGCATCAGTGGTTATGAGCACCTGCTGCTTTTCTATAAGGCTTTTCCAAAGAAACTGTACAACACTGAGTGAATCTCTGTAGAGCTTGGTTAATGTGACCTTATCAAAAGCGGAAACAACAGAAGACCCACAGCTTCTGTGCATGCTGCCCTAATCCAATGGGAGATGGAGACACAATGCTATTCCAATTCAGGAATTAATCATGTGTTTAAACTCTATTCAGTGTTTGACTTCTCCTGACTTTTGTTCATTCTGGCAGTCTCCAAACACCAGTTTTTGACCTTTGTTAGCCATTCCTTAGTATTGTTGCTGGTTGCTAACATTGATAGTTGTTGTTGCTGGCTATTGATTAAAGTGTATTTTCTTGGTTCATATGCTTATACAAGCAGTTTGTAGTGTTACCATGGACCTTTGTCCCTTAGGAGAGATAATGTTAGTAGACACAAAAGTATGTGGACTCTCGGGGTCTTATTCAAAAGATTTCTTTATCTATATGGAATATTCTTTCCTGATAGGTTTATTTAGTGTATACGTATGACCCTGGGTTTCTCAGAAATGGTTTATATTGCTGTGATAAAGTACCATAACCAAAAGCAACTCGGAGAGAAAGAGGATTATTTCATTTTACTTTTCAAGATAACAGTCCATTACAGAGGTAACACAGGGCAGGCACCTGGAGACTGAAACTGATACAGAGACTATTGGGGAGTAAGGCTTACTGACTTTTCTTGTTTTTTCATGTCGTGTTGGCCTGCCTTTTTATATCTCTCATTACCACTAGCCCTTTTTTATTACCCATCATGATCTGTACACTCATGTGTCTATCATAAATCAAGAAAATGTACGATAAGCTCACAGTCCAGTCTGGTGGGCTCATTTTCCCAATTGAAGTTTCATCTCCCAAAATGACTCTTGCTTGCATCAAGTTGGCATAAAGGTTGCTAGCGCACAAAATGCTCATGAGAATATGCCTTAAAGTGAACATGTCCAGAAATGCAAACACCCCAAAATGCCTCCCCCATATGAATATGAATAAACTTCTCTAATAAATTGCTTACCTTTTCTTTGTTCAAGGAGCACCAGTCATTATCTGGTAATAGAAATTCTCCTCCTTTGTTCCTGTGATGGCTGTGAGTTTTGGCTATTCACTCACCAAGTTGTGTCTCTGCACTTTCTCTAACTTTTGCCTCAGCACAGTCTTTAGTGCTTATCCTTATGAGAGAAAGTATGAAATTTTCTTATCTATTTGTGTCTCCTTGCATTTTATTTTAAATTTGGTGATTACTTCTATTCACTGAAGATGAAGGGGACACCGATAGAAAAAAATAAAAAAATATACTTTATTCCAGTACAATGTTGTTAAGTAATATGCTGCTTAAAATTACTTATAAAAGCTTAAGCGGTGGCTTACTTGTAAGAGCAAGGGTAATTTGGGAATCTGTGTAAAGCACAATCCTAGCCTTAGTAATGATAAAAAGGTGCAACACTGAATCTCCATTTTTATATATTTTTACAGCTTATTTCACCCCAGAGGTGTACTTAGAGAATCTTGTCTAATGATCTTATTAATTCTCCTTAATCTTCCTACACTACACAGTATATTGTGACTAAAATCCAAGGTACAACTACATAAAATTATATATATATAAATGTGTTTCTTGCAATGCACTATATATATAAAACATTATATTTCATATGATATATTTTGATTATGTTTTTTATTTTCCTATAAATAAATCTGGTAACCCAGATTCTTGTCACCCATATTTAATATTAATATTTTGTAGAAAGAATGTAGTTGGGTTATGTTTTTCTCTCTTCTCTCTCTCTTTTGATTGAATAATGTAATCCATTTTTACTTTAAGTATTTTTCTCCTTTTGGGCTAGAAAATCAAACTCTCGTCTCATATACCCTAGGCAAGAATGCTACTGTGGATCTTATTCTGATACTACATTTAATGTTGGTCATTATGTTTATGTTTTGTTAATTTGAAAATTATGTAGACATACCTGAAAGATGGCCTCCCAAACAAGGAATTGCCTCCTTTGATAGACCTATTGGTCTGTCTATGAGCATTTCTTGTATTAATGATTAAGAAGGGAGAGCCTAGCTCACTATTTTTGCTTACAATTTGGGCAGGGTGGCCTGAGTTGGATAAGAAAACAAGCATGGAGAACAAGTCAGTAAGCAGCACTATCTCTACATTGTCTCCGCTTCAGTCCCCACCTTCAGATTCCTTTTTCAGTTCCTGACCGCTTTCCCTTAGTGACATAGCATGAAGTCAAATAAGCCCTTTCTTCTTCAAACTTGCTTTGGATCAAAGTTTTATCACAGCAACACGGAGGCAAACTAGGGCAGTTATTCAGGAAAGAGCCATTTGTACCATGCTACATGTTTTTCCTACAAACTTGGTAGCCTTAGAATGTTTTCACCTCTTGAACAAACTATGTTGTCCTGTTCCCTTGCATGTATCGGTTTACTGTTACTGCTGTTGCTGTGGTTGTTATTGTTGCTGCTATTTCTGAAATAAGGATATAATCCTGTAGTAACTGTAGGCATTAGATTCCTTCTCTTCCTTAGTTGTTGTGGTTGTTCATTATTAGATTGTTCTTGACTTTGCCTTTAGATTTTTCTGAGCCGTCTTTGTTCTACCAGTCAGACTGGAGTTTTCCTAGTTACTTTGTCAGCCTGCAGCTTTCTCTGGTCTCCTGTAGTCACATTTTGAACATTGTGGTATATTCAGTCACCTTCCAGTGCCCTCTCTCTGTGGTGGTTAAGGAAAGAGAAAGGAAAATGATATGTGATTTTCAAGGCTTTGTGGCACTGGCTATTAATTACCTAGGAGCTGCTGCAGGAGCTTTCGCTCTCTTGCCTTCAGCCAATGGCTTTTAAGATACCAGCCCACTGGGGAGTGGCTTTCATTTTTAAAAAAAAGCTGCAGCAGCTCTCCACTCTCTTGCTTCCTGTTTCCGTGCTGACTGCTAGACTCAGTTTCCTGTTTGTGACCAGAGGAATGTGGTTTGGGACATTGATCTGTAAGTTTTATCCCCTCCAATAAAATACCCCTTTTTAATCAAACTGGTGTAATATTGTCTTGTGTCTTTAAGGAGCCACTTCTACTGCACCAGTAGGAGTTATCTTATTGCCCTTCCAAGGGAAGACTTTATTCAGCTGTGGCCCTAGTCTTTCCCAAATCAAGTGTGGATGGTATTATGGATAAATGGGAATCTTCTGGAAAAATTAAGCTTATGGAAAAATAATGGCATTACTTATATACTTTCTTAACCAAATAGAAAGATTTTTAAATTAGCTAAGGTGTGAGTATAAAGAGACAGAAATGCCTTAAGAAACAAAGTATTTAAGTTGTTCTTCAGGAAAAAATACCTACTACCTAGTCAAGGAGAGTTTGAAACTTCTACCTGTGAAGAAGAATGACTCTTTATATCTCTACAAAACTCCCTGTTGGAGGAGGGGCTTGTTGGTTCCTAACTGCCCAGCTAGCTTACATCCAAAATAATCACACAGAAACTATATTAATTAAAACACTGCTTGGTCAATTAGTTCTAGTCTCTTATTGGCTAATTCTTACATCGTAATTTAACCCATTTTTAGTACTGCATGCATCACCATGAGGTCATGGCCTACCAGCAAACTTTAAGTATGTCTATCTCTGGCAGCAGCTCCATTGTGTCTTTCTGACTCCATTCTCTTTGTCCTAGCATAAACCCTAGCTTTTTGCACCGGTTCTGTTCTTCCCTGAAGTAGGCTCAAAGCAGTTTTGTATTTATTAACCAAAAAAAAAAAAAACACAGACAGAAGGACCTTCCACAACATTTCCCCTTTTCTGTTTAAACAAAAAGGTTTTATCTTTAACATAGTAAAACTACATATAACAAAACAGTTATCAAGAAAGAATTATAGTTACAATATTTATATCTACTTTATCTTTTATCATAACTGAGAAAAACTTCAATTATAACTATAAATTCTTCAATTCCATCAAAGACTCCAGAAGGATATAATATTACCTAAGTAAACAGGAAGCGCATTATAAGCAATTTTTAAAACTCTAGAATTTACAAAGGCATCTTGTGCCTGGACAGTCATCCAAAGATTTTATGTACTGTTGGGGCATCTTTATTCTACAGGTCTGGTATCTACCAGACTTCTCCATGAAGCAGGAAATTACAAAGACTGGGCTGCCTATATATTGGCAGTTTGCCAGTCACTTTTCTCTGTATCCTGCAGAATGTCTCGTGAACTCTTTTATGAAACCCCGAAGGATCATCTTAACTTTAGGCAAGTTCAGCAGTCATTTCTCTGTGTGTTCTCCATGCCCAGTTAAGTTGTCCAGAGAAGAGCAGTTTCTTGCCCAAATGGCTCACAAAAACCTTAAGAAACCTCTTAGGTGCCCATCTTCCTTTTGAAGTAGCTTCTTGTTGCCAGGAGCAGACGTGTCTCACTATCATGAAAAGTCCTAAGTTCGTAAAATATGTAAATGCCTTATTCTGAAGGTCTCTGAAGATTTGAAGAATACCTAACTAACTGATATATATATATATATATATATATATATCCTAACTAACATGACTACAATATTGACTACTATAGATGATTATTTATTAACCTATACTTCTTTTTTTGTTTTTTTTTTTTTTTGAGACAGGGTTTCTCCGTGGCTTTGGAGCCTGTTCTGGAACTAGCTCTTTTAGACCAGGCTGGTCTCAAACTCACAGAAATCTGCTTGCCTCTGCCTCCTGAGTGCTGGGATTAAAGGCATGTACCACCACTGCCCAGCATAACTTATATTTCTTAATTATACATTACATTTTAAAATGAACTGTATAAACATAATATCTTAATCAAGAACAGAAATATATATATATATATATATATATATATATATATATATATATATATATAGAGAGAGAGAGAGAGAGAGAGAGAGAGAGAGAGAGAGAGAGAGAGAGAATAACAAAATTGACCTTAAATTTTGTTTAAGGTTTTATTTATCAATAAAATGAGATACTTACCAATGCAAATTATTCATATCTATATTATATTCTTCTTTAAATATAAACAAACATTTATAGACAATCTGGGAATATGGAAATAGTTTTGTCCATACTGCTTCTTGCTGATTGGGGGCGCTGTCAATCAGGTTTTTTATGGTGTATCCTGTGTGCTAGAGTCACCTCATTCAGCAGTTGGGTGAATATAATTTTCTGAGTGAAGGGGAGTGGTCTTGGCCATTTCGGCTTATAGCCACACCCCGCCATTAGCTAATTATTTCGCACCCTAATTAGTTGTTAATTGATCAATGGGGCAGGACCACCAGGTCCCAAGAGGTATAAAATGATAGGCCCACGTGGAAATCTCTCTCTGCATGGATCACCAACCTGCCTGCTTCTTCAGAGGAGCTCTTTCTGGTATAGTAATCCGTGTGTATTTTGGCCCCTATTAAACTTGTGTGTCTTAAATAAAACTTCCACACTTGGCGCCCGCAACTTGGGGCCTTGTAAGAACCCCCCAGCCAGGTGGGGCTATATTTCTCCCCAGGGTGAGGCTCTGTTTCTCCCCGAACCTGCCTCTGCTCCGCTCCGCTCTGCAGCCATAACTGGTGCCACTGCGGAGCCTGAGGCAGGGAATCTGCGTTTTACTCCGGCCCACCGCGCCTGTCCACTCCAGCCCGGTACGTGAGCACGTGATCTCGGGCCGAACCAAGCGGCCGAGTTCCCCCGCCCCATTCCACTTTTCTTGCATTTCTTCGTTATGTCTGGGACTTTCTGAAATTCAGAGCCGGTTCTGAGTCCTTTCTCACCAGTTTCTACGGCCTGCCCTGCCCTGCCCAGCTCCGGCTTTTGGCTTTGCTCAGCTGTACCGCCGCAGCTTCTCTTGCACACCTGCTACTGCCACCAAGATCTGCACCTGCAGCAGCTCCACCCGGGCCCGCGCCCTGGGCTTCAAGGCTCACCGCAGCGGCCCTCCTACTACCACCTTGTTCTACCTCCTGGCTTCAATACAGGTCTCTCAAAAACATGAAACATCAACTTCGATGGCCAGATTTCATGATTTAGAATCCTCCATGAGGTCATGAGAAGAATTCACTGGACAGGAAATTCAGACATTTCAAAAGGCAGTGGTGCAAAGATTTGAAAAGGTCGAACAACTACTGGACAACCGAGACCAAGAAGTATTGAGTCAAACTTTATCGTCCTCAATACAAAACACACCTCGAGCTAATTTCCCCAGAGTTTTTCCTGTCATAACTTCATGAAAATTGACAAATGCAAAGGGCTCAAAGGCTGTGAAAGAAACCACATGGGAACCTGTGCGTATGAATGATTTAAAAGAGATTAAACAGGCTATAGTAAATATTGGGATGCATTCCTCATATGTAACGGAGATCCTTAGAACTTGGGCCTCTCGTAATAAGGTAACCCTTAAGATTGGTTTCAGTTGACCTCTGCTGTGCTTGAAAGTGGGCCACAATTACATTGGAAATGCCTTTTTAAAGAAGAGGCCAGGCAATTGGTACAGCAGGAAAAACAAAACAGATCTGAGGTTCCATTAGATCAGATCATAAGTGAAGGGATCTATTCTGATCCTCAAGATCAGGCTTCATATGATGACCACACCTTGTCTCTGTGCACGACAGCTGCTATGAAAGCATGGCACAGAGTACAGGAACCAGGACAACGGGTACAATCTTATGTCAGGATTAAACAGGGTCAGAAGGAAGCATTCAGCGACTTCATACAAAGATTGACATCTGCAGTACGAATAGGGTAGATGACTCTGAAGCTAGACGTATCATAATTGAGGCTCTAGCTTATGAAAATGCTAATGTGGAATGCAAAAGGATCATAGGGCCTTTAAGGGCCAGATCGGCACCTTTTGAAGACTGGGTCTTGCAAACAACTAATGTTGAATGCTTCGATGATGGTACAGAAACTTGGCTAACTGAGGCACTGGAAAAAGGCAAAAGGAGATTTCAGAACATAAAATGTTTTAATTGTGGGAAAATGGGACATTTCAAACGAGATTGTAGGCAAAAGAAATTCAGGAATGATAACCCTATAGGAATAATGGTAACAGGAGATCTCAGCCTTCAGGCCTGTGCAGAAGATGTGGTAAGGGCAGACACTGGACTAATGAATGTAGATCAATAAGGGATAGATATGGCAACCTGATACCATCGGGAAACGGGATAGGGGGCCTCCCGCAGGCCCCGATGCATATACAACAGTCCCCGATGCATGTACAGCAGGTTCCCATGAATATGACAAATATGGTTCAGTCAATCCCGCTTACTATGGAGAATGGGCTTCGTCAGCAAAATTAGAAGGCCCTATGTCTACTATCAATGGCAATAATGGTTTGATGGATACTGAACAAATAAAACGTGTATTCTGGCAGACTTCTATAAATGAACAGAGGCCACAGCTGCGGGTTTGTGTTAATGGCATTTATATTCAAGGTCTACTCGATACAGGTGCTGACGTAAGTATACTTACTCCAAGATCTTGGCACCCAAGCTGGCCTCTTCAGGAAACAGGAGTTCAGCTCATGGGAATTGGATCCTTGTCTCGGGTAAGACAAAGCACGAGATGGTTGAAATGTATAGGGCTAGAAGGACAAATATGGAGACTAAGACCATACGTAGCTGAAATAGCAGTGAATTTATGGGGCCGTGATCTATTGCAGCAATGGAATACCCAGGTTAACATTCCTGCTGCACCTAGAGCTTATATTCCTAAGGAAAATGTAATGAGGCTTTACAGAAGGCAAAATCCAGCCATCAGGGCTGTACAATAAAATAAGTCAATTGAGAATTTCTCCAATATACCAACAGCCCTGCCTTTAACATGGTTGACTGAGAAGCCAATCTGGATCAAACATTGGCCTCTGGCTGATGAAAAGTTACGGGCATTAGAAAAGCTGGTACAAGAACAATTAGAGGCTCACCACATAGAAGAATCCACCAGCACTTGGATCTCTCCTGTATTTGTGATTAAGAAGAAATTTGGGAAATGGAGAATGGTTACAGATCTAAGAGTTATCAACAAAGTTATTCAACCTATGGGTTCTCTACAATCTGGACTTCCTTTGCCTTCTTTACTACCAAAAGGATGACCTCTAATAGTTATTGGTCTGAAGGATTGCTTTTTTACTATACCTCTACAGGAGAAAGATAGAGAAAAATTTGCTTTTACGGTGCCTAATTATAATAATTCTCAGCCTACCAAGAGGTACCATTGGACCGTCCTCCCTCAGGGAGTGTTAAATTCTCCGTGTTTGTGTCAGTATTTTATAAATCAACCATTGGAAATAATATGTAAGCAATTTCCTAAGCATATAATTTATCACTATATGGATGACATATTGCTATATGACCCAAATATAGATACCTTAGAACGGATGTTTGAGGAGGTGAAGATAATTTCACCTAAGTGAGGTTTACAACTTGCTCCTGAGAAGATTCAGAGGGGAGATTCTGTTAACTATTTAGGTTACAAAATTGGTTTACAAAAAATTAGGATGCAGAAGGTACAAATAAGAAGGGATCAGTTGCGAACTCTTAACGA
>JAQHUG010000086.1:4246434-4260325 GCA_028555095.1 Dicrostonyx torquatus | reverse complement strand
TTCCCATTGTATATAGTTATTTTAGAGCTAGATTGATCTTATTTAGACAAAAGGGGGAGATGAAGAGGAGTGGTCTTGGCCATTTCGGCTTATAGTCACGCCCCGCCATTAGCTAATTATTCTGCCCCCTAATTAGTTTTTAATTAATCAATGGGGCTGGACCACCAGGTCCCAAGAGGTATAAAATGATAGGCCCATGTGGAAAGCTCTCTCTGTGCGGATCACCGACCTGCCTGCTTCTTCGGAGGAGCTCTTTCTGGTATAGTAATCCATGTGTATTTTGGCCCCTATTAAACTTGTTTGTCTTAAATAAAACTTCCACATCTGAGGGCATTTTGGGGGTGTTCACAGTGACCATTTAGGGAATCTTGTTCCATCAAACCACAGCAGTCTGGAAGCAATCCACAGGTTCTCATCCTCTATGGAAACAAGAGAAGAACGTCTCCAAAGCAACACATCCTTAGACCCAAATTTGGAAGTCATGATACCTTTAGAATATACAAGAAGCATGACTTTTTATATCTCTACAAAATTCCCCTAATCCCTTCTCCTCACTTCCTTGTAAATAAGCAACTTTCCCCATCTCTTTACCTGCAAATTTGCACACCACCAATTGCTAAATGAGGCAAGTTTGAGCTTCCTTAATTTCCAGGCATCTTGGAGGGTTGGTCACAAAACAAAATTTTATTGCTATTTTTTCTTTTGTTTTTGTTGCTTATTTTCTTGTTAATTTTGTTTGTTTAAAATAGATTCTTGGGCTGTAGAGATGGCTCAGCAGTTAAAAACACTGACTGCTCTTCCAGAGGACCTGGGTTCAATTCCCAGCACCCACATGGCAGCTTACAACTGCCTGTAACTCCTTTTCCAGGAGATCTGACAACGTCACACCAATGCACATAAAATAATGTTAAATAACACATAAAATTATTTAAAAATTAATAAAATAGATTTCTTAGCTGGGTGGTAGTGACACAAGCCTTTAATCCCAACACTCAGAGGCACAGGCAGGTGTGTCTCTGTGATTTCAAGACCAGTCTGGTCTACAAGAGCTGTTCCAGGACAGGTTCCAGAGCTAAAAAGAAACCCTGTCTTGAAAAAACAAAACAAAACACTATAAAATAGATTGTTTGATCATAGAATATATCATGGCTATAGTTTCCTCTCTCTTACAATTGTCCTAGTTCCTCCCTATCTTCCCTCTCCTTGAGGTTCACTCCCTTTCTGTTTATCACTTGTGAACAATACATTTCTAAGAGAAAACATCCAAACATGACCAAATATAAAAGATGGAGAAAATATTACAATATTGAAATTTGACACAACAGTCAAACTAGAGGAGAAGAGTCCTAAGAGCAGTTACGAGAGTCAGAGACTTACTCATTCTCATGGCAAGGAGCTCATAAAATACTAAGGTAATAACTATAGTACATGCACAGAAGATATAATGCAGAATCACGTAGGCCCCGTGCTTGCTGCTTCAGTCTCTGTGAGCTCATATGCCTCAAAGTTGATCCAGATGGTCTTGTTCTCCACCCTCTCTATCTGTCCCTTTTTTGATGGATTCCCTGAGCTGAGATGGAGTTTTCTTATTTAGATTCCCTCTCTCTGCCTTATGTCTGACTGTGCATTTGTCTCTATCTGCTGCCAGAGGAAGCCTCACTGATGATGTCTAGATAAAGTACTGATATACGAATCTAGCTGAATATCATGGAAATTATATTAATGATTTTTTAAACAAATTATAGACCAGTAGTGTTTGGTTATATCCTAGGTCTCTGGGATAGTTAGTATTTGGTTCTTGGTTACCCAGTTGTCTGATACTACAGTCTACATGTTCTGTGTGTGATGGGTAGAAAGTCATTGCTCCATAACAATGTCAGATTTTATTACAGAATCTAGAATTAACTAGTTTCAAAAAGTAGCCCTAATCAATCAATTTGTAAATCTTCATTTGATCAAGAAGGGTAAACAAAATTACCTGGACCTTATACCCAAATGATGACTGTTCCAGAGGCATGGATCATACTTCACCAACTTCCAAGGAGAGAACCTCAAATATAGAATGCTTACTATAAAGGAAAAACAAAAAAACTATTCGTATAGCTACAGCTAGAATTGCTTAGAAGGGCCAGGCTCCTATTCTGAGTTTTAGAGGTAAAAACCTGACATTGAGCAAAAGATGGTAAGAATGAACTTTCAACATGATATAAACAGTAAAACCTTTGAATTCTTTGAATAGGTTACCCATAAATGCACCATTCCACCATTTATTGAATCTGATCTATTTACAAAGGTTAATGCTTAAAATACAGAATGATTCAGGTATGAAATTTGAAGTCAAGACAGCATGGAATTGTACTGATCAAAATGTAACAAAAGAATGAGTGATGTCCATGTATCATTAACTGGCTACTATGGTTGAACAAGTGAAGTTACTACATGATGAGTTCTCTGACTTCTCTTAAATCACTCATCTGTTTTACAAATATGGAATAAAATGGGATATTTGTATGTATCTATAAAAGACTGTATATGTCTATATGTATATGTATACACAAATTATATATATGTTCATATACAATATACTTCAAGATATTTTATCCTATAAAATATACATATCCAAGTAGATATTTCTGAAGAATATCATATCCATTCTCCATATCGTTTGCAACTTTATACATGATGCAATCTACACTCTTCTTTTTTTTTCTTTTTTTCTTTTTTATTGTTAAAAGAGAGATTTACAATTACTCCCCTTGTCCCCGGCCCTCCTTCTTACATCAAAGAGGAAAATGCATTTGGACTATAAATGTACAGTGATATTTTAATTTTATTTTTGTTCTTATTGTAACTCTTGGTTACTTTATTTTTAAGAAAAGGAAGTGGCATTACTGTGCTTTGACTCTGGCAATTCTTATTATTTTCAGTGAAGAGAGTATTTTTCCAGTTACTGTGTTAGGGATCGATTGCAATTTCAGGGTTCCCTTTATATCACTAACATTACCTTGGGTTAAAGCTAAGGTTAAAATTGTGAAGAACGTAAAAACTTGAGGGGGAAAATCTGTCATATGTGTAAGAGTGGTTTCTGTGCCCTCTCTCCATTCTTCCTGGTCTCTAGGGCCCCATTTCCATCAAAAAGAGGTTTGTTCAGTACTCTTGGTATATTGCCAAATATATGATCCATACTGCAAGTCCTGGAGGGTCCATTTTAAATTTCTATTTTATTGATTGTGAAGGACTATCTGAGTGCTAAGGAGAGAATATAGAGAAAGATATCTTCATGCCTCCCCCAAGTCTGCTTTTCCATAATAAAATTGTAGAAAGATGGCTTGTGAAATAAGAGTGCAGGGAAAGTTGGGGAGTGACAAGTAAAGGGGAGTTGTCTCTAGCTTTAGGGACCATTCTCTTTGGAATTGAGATATTGTTTTGCAAAAGTGGTAATGGAAGAGAGTACATGTGAATCCAAGAGGCTAAGAGAACCACAGATGATGAATACATGGGCAGTTGTCAACAAATTGTGTAATTCAAAAGAAATGAAAGAGCAAAAAAAGAATTTTCTTTTAACATGAAACACTAGTAAATAAAACTTTTGTTATTGAGATGGATATGCAAAGTCATGTGTACATAAACAGAAGCTTTTTTGACTAAAATACTGAATTTCAATTTGTCTAACTGGGAAAATAACATAAAGTTGTCAATATATATTTTCTCCTGTCTGAATATTTATAGCCTTATTTAGAGGTTTCCTGTTCTTTAAAGTGAGAACTACAGATTGGCGTGTTTGTAAGACAATAATGAAGAGAAGACCAGAAAGACAATTAAATCACAATATGGAAGGCTTTGAATGGGAAGTAGAAGCAGCCTGTTTAATTAACCCACAAGAAGCAGTTGCATGCTTGTTCTATTTATTCTGTGCATGAATTTTAAATCAGCATTACATTTCATAATAAAATATAATATAGAAACTTGAAAGTGTGGAAGGAAAATATATGAGAATATAAAGATCACCAATAGTCCATTACCCAGAGATGGGAATTATATAATGTATATTTCTCACACAAATGTTAATGTGTCCTTCTCCTCCATCTTGTGACAGGAGGTTACACTAATAGAATTGGTATTATAGTACATTTTTGTATAACTCTGATTTTTAATGACTTCTATCTCATGTTATTAATTAACCTATAAAAACTGAATTTTCTGAATGCTGTCAAGGTATAGATCATTCTTCATGTCATTGGGTTCTGCTTCTGAAGATTCAACTGAGAGCCACAATTACTTATATATTGTTTGACATTATTTTAGAATTATTTAAAATTGCAGCATTATATACAAAAGAAATAAACAAAAAGATACACCATTTTACTTGACTTGTACAGTCTTGGACTTTGTGTCGGTCCTTGGAACCAATTGCCTATAAAGGAAGGGATGTATATATCCATTGTTCGCTAATGTAACTTTAAAGAAGCCTAAAGGGAGATGTCTTAGTTAATGTTTGTATTGTTGTGATGAAACAGCATAGCCAAAAGCAACTTGGGAAAAGGATTTATTTCATCTTACATGTTCAGATAACAATCTGACACCAAGGGATGTCAGGGCAGGAGCTCAAGCAGGCTTGGAAGCTGGAGATAGTAATAAACACGGAAGCCATGGAAAAAGGCTGCTGATTGCTTCCCATAGCTTGCTCAGCCTGCTTTTTTATAAAACCTAGGACCTCCACACCAAGAATGACTCCACTCATAATTGGTCGGGCCATCCCACAAGAATCAGAAATTCTTAAATAATGCTTTACAGGCTGACCTGTAGCTCAATCACCTAGAGGTATCTTTCATTTGGAGTCACCTTCTCTCAGATGATATTACACTGTATCGAATTAATGTAAAATTAGCCTGCACAACAGATAATATATTTATTTTTATTTCATTTTTGGCACCCAAATGACAGGCCTTTGATTTGGAGTTTTCCAGCTACCCAGTTTGGAATTTACTTAAGATTTCTGGAAGCTGGTTGTTATAAATATCTATGGATACACTTCTCATGAGAGTCCTTCTTTTATTTATTTTAAATCTGCTAGACAGAAGAGAGATTGCCTAACCAAATTTTAGGCTTTTAGCCCAGCTAGGAGATTGCATATCTAACAATAGTCCCTGCACACTTGCCTACCAGTAGGCTTCCTGCCAGTCAGCTGGCTTATGGGTAATTCCTGTAGCTGCTCTTTCCTACCCAGTAGCTTACTCCATGCTCTTTCCTGAAAGCAGAAGGTGAACATGAATCCCAGTTAGGGATAAGAGGAAAAGAGCATGAAGCCTGTCTTACCTGAATAGCATGTGCTGTGGTAGAGGAATGATGGCAGATTGTTAAATGAATAGCTTCAGAAGCAAGGAAAGACATTCTAGTTAAAACATCAAAAGACTCTTTATGTTTCTGAGGAGTAGAGGAAATGGTTTAAAAAATGAATGTTTGTAATTTCTCAGTATTTTTCCACTTGTTGGAAAGTCCTGATAGTTTACAGCAATAAGTAAACTCCATGTTCAGTTTCTTTCTTTTTGCCCAGCCCCTGCACATTTAGCTTTGCTTCCATACTAAGAATCTATTTTTACATGAAAATAATTTAGCAATTTTTTTGGTCAAACCTTCTTCTTTTAATGGCTATTCTCATAAGTCTGCCATAAATTGTGTCCTATATTTAGAGACTCGTTATCTCCTCTATTTAAAGTGTTTTATAGTATTGCTTCACAAGACTGTCTAGTTTTCTGAAACTACCGTCATCACTGGCTGCTAAGGGTTCTGACTGCCTGGGAGTAGAGTTTTGAAGTTTCTATGGGTTTCTAATTATTTCATTGGGAAATTGAGATAGGCTGAGCTAGCAATTCTTGGCTACTCAGATGGCATCTGAAAGTGTAAATTATTCCAGTTGAAGATTTCTGAGGAGAGGAATGATTGGAGCTATTCGTAAAGATAATAAAAACTTGGCTGTAATGTTTGAAAGTAGTAAAGTAAACTAAATTTCAGAAAAGCAGGGTTTTTTAAAAATTACTATAAAACTTGAAGCCAGAGGTAATGAAGAACTGAAGCAGGATAGTGTTTGTAACACTAAAAATGGTACTTTTTAGCTCTTGATTTAAAGCAAGAGAAGGAATATGTTACAGAAAATACCTTACTTTTAGATGAAGAAGATAATAACCCATTTAATCACATTTATTTAGCTTTATTTTTTGAAGAATATTGAAGATAGAATTTCATATATCCTCCATAATAACTTGTGATTATATAAGCTAAGTAGTGAAGTTACAAAGTAAATTTCAGGGTTATTTTATCTTAATTTTGGAACTGTTTGTTTTTTTGTTCATGACAGTTTTATCTTTATCTGCCCATTGAGCTCAAACAAATCTCTCTATTGTCTTAATTTTATTAAACTGAACAAAAATTGTTTCTACATTGCATCATTACCTTGTCCTTCCATCAGAAATGAATTATAAGCATTTCTATCTCTGTGACACATGAACATTATCTATGCCTTTCAGAGTGGCGATTCCTCCTCACATATGTTTTCAAGGTGATATGTCTCAGCGAGATAATTCAGAGTATCAAGGCATCACTGAGGCTTCCCATCATTTGCCATGGCTGAAACAACCTGACATGAAATATAACACTATAATATGTCAGGTGGAAAATTTAAACATTGGTTTTTGTTCAAGGAAGAATAGAATCTTTATTTTTTAAAACACTCTATTTCATTGGTTGGGGCAGGGTATGGGCTGTTATGCTACTGTACTGATTCTTCTAGAAAGCTGAGTTAGGGAAAAATCCTTTTCTAGTTAAGAATTGCTCATTTTCCTGTTTTTTTTTTTTTTGGACACAAGAACAATTCTAAACATGATGTTTCATGACTACTAAAACACAGAAAGTTCAAGAAAGCACTCAAATGAATACAGTGCAATAAACTGTTGTTTATGAGTGACATTACTTTCTATGGTCAGATTTTCAAAACAAAGCTATTGAATTCACAAAGATACCATCCATTACAAATGTATGCCTCTATATGTGAGCCAAATAAGATGAGAGCTATTAATAGGGTGTAGGAATCTTACAGCTGATAAGTGGACTAGAGATGTGACTCAACAGTCTGAGCACTTGCTGTTTTGCTGCTCATCAACAGACTGAAGTTCAGTTCCAAGCACCTATGGCTGGTAGCTTACAACTTTCTGGAACACCAGTTCTAAGAGAATCTGACTCTCTCTTTTTACCTCCATAGGCACCTGAACACACATGATACACAGACATACACACAGAGAGACAGAGAGAGAGAGAGAGAAAGACAGAGAGACAGAGAGAGAGAGAGAGAGAGAGAGAGAGAGAGAGACAGAAACACATTTTACAAAGTTGAATAAGTTAAAATATTTCAACATATAAGAACTAGTTACATAAGCAATGGAAGAGGTGATGGTATGTACATCAATTTCTATGAATGAAAACCAAATAATTCACATGATGTACAGATGACATTTGTAGAAGAAATTACAATGTTTCATGTATGTATTTATATTATCCTTTAAGACCCTTCATGTAAATGTCTAATTTTTAAAGTTTATATATTTAGTTACCTTATTGTACTAATAGTTTGCCTTCATGTATGTCTGTTTGTCATGTTTGTGTGCCTGGTCCCTGTGGAGGTCAGAAGAGGGTACCAGATCCTCTGTAACAGGAGTTACATGTAACTGTGAGCCACTGTGTGAATGCTGAGATTGAAACCCAGGACCTCTACAAGAGCAGTCAGTACTCTTAATTGATGAGCCATCTCTCTAGCTCCAAATGTCTAATATTTGCTCCTACATGTCACTTATCTTACCAGCTAAATATTCTCCTAATTTTAATTTTAAATAAAATGATCTTTGCATTCTA
Organism: Dicrostonyx torquatus; assembly: GCA_028555095.1. NCBI lineage: Eukaryota > Metazoa > Chordata > Mammalia > Rodentia > Cricetidae > Dicrostonyx > Dicrostonyx torquatus. The sequence goes on along the minus strand of JAQHUG010000086.1, from coordinate 4,252,423 downwards.
ATTTTCTGAGAAATCACCATACTGTGTTTCAAAGCAACTGTACAAGTTTATCCTCCTACCAGCAGTGTAGGAGTGTTGCCCTTATCCCACTTCCTTCGTAGCATAAGTTGTCATCTACCTCAAGACCCACTGAGACTGATATGCATCCAATATTTTCCAGAAGTAATGTTTGTTTGTAAAAATTCCAAAAGAATACCCTAACAATTCTAAGTTAAATTTCACATGCTTAAACCTATCTACTATCATACCTAGTTATTTATTTTGCTGATTCATTTGTTCTATAACATTAGACTATAGGTTTTAGTCAGATTTTGATTAATGGACTCAGATTCAGGGCAACCTCTAAACAACAGAATTGGTATTTTTCAATAGTTCTGTCTTTATGTATGCAGAATTCATTCCTGTTCATTGATGTCTTGTTTAGGTTTATATAACGATGATATAAGCATCTTGACCAAAGGCAACTTAGGAAGAAAATGGCTTATTGTTTCTCACAGATTGTAACCAGTCCACCATGCAGTAAATCCAGGGCAAGGCTGAAACCTGGAGGCAGGAACTGAACCAGAAATCAGAAAGAAATATTGTTTACTGGCTTGCTCCTCATGGCTTGCTTAGCCTGGCTTCTTCTTGTACCTGGAGCTATGTGCTCAAGGGTAATATTGTCTACAGTAAGATGGGTCATCTCACATCAGTCATCAATCAAGATGATATACCACAAGCTTGCCCATAGGCCAATTTGGTAACGGTGTTTTTCTCAAATGAGGTTCTCTCTATCTATATGGTCTAGTTTATCTCAAGCTGACATAGGAACTAGGCAGAATGTTATCTTAGAGTTTACGTCTAAAACATCCTCAACACTTCTTTCCCTCTGGTAGTGTCTATTGGGGAGCTGTATAAACTTGGGTAAATAGGACTTACCTACTGAAAATAGTCCATTAGGACTTGTTCTAATACATACATGCTCTCTGGGTCTTTTCTTTATCCTGTTTTCTGTCCACAATCATGTAAGGAATCATATGATCCAACTCTATTAGTTGTTTTTGTGATGTTGTGCATTTACAGGAAGGTATGAAACCAACATGGTGAGGCAATGAATTGTAAGGACTCGTCTATTCCCTGAAATGGTTAATCTCACAGTAACACAGAAGTAACTGCCACAGCATGTTATTGGAGGGTTAGATACAGACAGGTCTTTTGCTCCCAAAATTAGATGCTGATGGAGTAAACTGCTTTGAATAATTGGCTTATGCAGTTTATTGTACAGAATACATAGAAATACCATAATGCGACCACAGCAGAACAGATGAAGACATGGAGTTTAATTGTGTATTTGAAGGCTGTAGAACACAATCTGCATTGCTCTTTATTTGCTTGTAAATGTGTCAGCGTGCCTTAGCTTCATTAGCATATATTTACATTTATATGATTGTTCTCATACAGTTTCAAGATGTAAAGATGGATTGTATATAGTACACATGGTGCAGTGCTCATAAAAGAACAAATACTACACAACTGATCCTTGATCCTTCACCTGAAGAATTTTGCTCTGCTTTTTTCTTCATCACTCTTGGGAAACTGACACATCCTAGCTGCTCATCAACAACAAAAAGAACAACCACACCCCAATAGTACTGTGCTGGACTTAAAGCCTTCTCTTATAAATGTAGAAGTATTGAAATCAAACTTCCAAGGTGGTGAAGATTAATATTGCTCTTTTTATATGACTTAGAACATGGCTTCACTTAAGCTGCTGCCTTGAGATCCTGTTTTGCTGATAAACCAAATTTTAAAAAAAAAAAACCTTACGTATGCATGGAGTGCCTAGGTTGGGAAGGTTTCACTTTATACACTGGTTTAAAATTGCATCAGTCTGTTCTGTTACAATTAGTTTCTTTTATAATTTTCCAACCCAGGAAAGCTGAAGAATTTCATCTTGAGTGGTGCTTCACAGTATGTCAGTCAGTCCCTGGACAGGGAGCAAAGCAGTTCTATTCAGCATTATGCTGCTGCTCTTCCTACTGATAGCAAACCTTGTCAGCTTGGAGCACACCATTTCATCCTTCAAGACTACTGTTTAATACCTTCTCAAGCCATGCCTAGCCAACTCTCTCATCACCATGGAAATCATTACTGTAACTCAAATAATAGTGAATTATGTTATGTATAGTACCTGAACTGGAAATAATATTAATTCTTGCTATTATTGAGCCTGTTATTTTTCTACTTCTTAATATGCTTTATTTCATTAATCCTCCTATAATCCTATGATAAAGACATTGTTGCTATTTTTACTTTACAGATGAGGGAGTGCAGGCATGTAATTTTCCCAAGGTTACAAAGTGAGTCTTGGGTTCTTCTGAGAGAAGATGAATGAGCATTGCCTAGTTGATATACAAACTAGGCTTATTCTAGAATATTAATGAAGTCAATTAATCTTTTTATTATAACCTTACCAATTCTCTGAGAATGTTTGTTAAATATGGAACATTAATAAATAATTAAAATGCAATATTCTGAATAATTAAACCCACAAAGACCTGATTTATCTTTAATAATTTTAATGATATTTTTAAAGAGAAAGTTTTGATAACATATGTTAGGGGTAGCATATGATGAGATTAACAAGCTGTTCTTTCTTGTTTATTCTTACAATCTGCGGGTAGGGAACCAAAATGCCAAGGACAGTGATTCTGTCAGTATGATTGCTTAGTGCATGTGTTTAGTGGTATAATATAATTTTCTTACTCTGTTAAATTTCATTTTTATTATACATTCAGCAGCACTATTCTCTGTTGTTTCCTTGTGTGTCTGAGTGTGTATATACATGTGTATTTGTGTGTGATTGTTTGTGAAATGTTCACTAATTTTATGCATATAAAGTTGTTACAATATTTAAAACATTTAAATTCTAAAACCTATTATACAGAGCTGGTGTCTTCTATATTTTATAATAGCAATAAAGCAAAATAGCACCAAATTATAATTAGTGTGTCATTAATTCACAAAATAAGTGAAGGAATCTTAAAAATATGAAACAAAGGAAGAACAGGCAAAGTACTACATGAACTAAAATTCCATGTATGTGTACTATGGAAAAGACAAAAGCATGACGACAGTAAAATTATTAGTATTTTGGATGGGAACGATTAAAATGTAGTGCATGACATATTTTAGGACACTGAAAGTATTCCCTGTGACACTGTAGAGTTGGATGCTAATCATTATATACATTTAAAAAATTCTTAGAATGTGTAGAAGAGAGGACCGTGGCAGACAGTGTGGACTTCATGAGTAATGATGTGTTTGTATTAGAGCACTGATGTTTCTCATGAGCAAGGTTGACACCGAAGGAGGTACTTCAATGATGTATGGATTAGGGAAGACATTTAGGAACTCTATGGCCTTTGCATTCAACTCCATTTATGAAATGAATTTTATTCATTTAAAAATTGAGGCAATGAAGGAAAAATACATAGTGATTTCTTTACTTTTATATTTATCCTTTGTGCTATTTACATTTTTGTCATTGCTGTGAAGAGGGAGGATGATCAAGGCAACTCAAAAGAAAACATTTTATTAGGCACTTGATTAAAGTTATAGAGTGTGAATCTATGACAATTATGGTGGGGAGTGGGGCAGCAGGTAGGCAGGCTTGGTGCTGGAGCAGTACCTCATAGCTTGCATGTTATCCTCACTTTGGAACCAAAGGGAGAGAGAGACAGACTGGGCTTGGCATGTTCTTTAGAGACCTTGAAGCCCACTCCTGGTGCCACACATCCTTCAGCAAGGCCTTACTTCCTAATCCTCAGAAAACATTCAAAAGCAAGCCTTTTCTCTGTCAAACTATTACATCTTATATCTTAATATCTCTTTTTCTATGATCCTCCAGAAATGTGTTGGTAAGAAATACAAAGAAACATTTCTAGATGTAGCAAAGTTTCCTAATCCATTATGTTTTTTCTTCCATGCATCTCTCACTTGCCCACTTTTTTCTGACCTTTGCATATATAGCTCTTTCCTGTACTACAAAATTGAGTTTATATGTCCCCACCCAAGAGAAGTCCTTCCTTGTATCTCCACCTATCAAAATCTTATTGCTATTGCCTAATACAATTTGCATACCCAAGTTCTATTTCTACCCATGAGTGCTGCTTGTTGCTTTTCAGAAACATTGCTCTCTTTTATTTTCTCTTCTGTCTCTGGATTTTACTGTTTATTTCTATTGGATGTGGCCATGATTGTGGTGCATTTTCTTGAATAAAGACTGATTTGTGAGGTCCCAGATCATTAAGGACAGTACCTTTTCTGGGCAAGGGAGTCTAGGTTGCATAAGAAGCTGAACAACAGGGGGAAGCAAGTCAGTAAACATCACTCTTCCATGGTCTCTGTTTCATTTCCTGTCTCTGGGTTCATGTTTGAACTTTTGCCTAAGCTTCCTTTGCTGATAGAATATGATCACAGGATGTAAGATGAAATAAATCTTTCTCTAACCCAAATTACTTGGGGGCAGTACTTTATTACAGGAACAGAAAACAAAGCAGAGCAGATGCCTTTACTGTTCTGTCCATCTAGTCAATTGCTTTCACTTTGGAGTACTGAGAACACAAGACAGACATTTTGTGACATTAATAATGAAAAGGGGAAAAAACTCAAAGCTCCTAGACTGTGACAAAGTGGAAGTGTTTTCTCTAACAACTGACTCCTAGCAACTTTTTAGTACATTTTTTCATAGTTGTGATAGGTAATCATACATTACAAGTAAATTTTCAAGTTAATCATAGGAATTATACCACTGAAAAGGTCTGTTAGGTACTTACTTTGTCATGAACAAGCCTGACATCAGGCACTGGCTAAGAAAACAAAGAGTAAGCAGAACTGCTGACCCTTCCAGAGTCACAGTGAAGGACTGCAGAGGTCTGCACAGTTATACTGCCCTAGTTCTTCATTGGTGTCAGTGACCAACACATGACATGGCTATAGAGGAAATAGTAATACTGCCAAGCTGATAAAGTTGGCAGAAACCAGATAACTAAACTGGAAAGGATGGATAATGGCCAGATGAGATTCCCAAATGTTGGAAGTAGAGGTGTGTCTCATCAGTTAATGCTTGAAGCTCTTTCATACGACCCACATTAGGTTTCCAGAAATCATACCAAGAAATTCATAACCACTTCCCACTCCAGCTCCAAGGAATCTAACACCCTCTTCTGGCCTTCTGGTGTACCACTGTATTTGTGATGTACTTTGTGTAGGCATGTTATCACATATGTGCATCAGTAAAATAAGAAAAGACAAGTCTTAAATATTTCCCTGTTGCTTTTTAACCCAGTGTCTTAATGTGTTCTCATGTCAAAATAATCACAATTATTAAATATACATGAAATGTGATCCTCATGTGATCTATCAGCAGATCATTGCTAAAAGGAAGAACTCAGGCTTAAAATGAGGTGAGCTGAATTTAAATAGTGGTATTAAAGACAGGGAGGAAAGAAAATGCCTCTAGACATTTCTCCATAAACTTACCTTCTGGACAACCTGTCAAGTGGTGAGAGTGGGATGATGAACTCTCCCACTATTAGTGTGTGCAGTTTGATGTGTAATTTAAGCTTTAGTAATGCTTCTTTTACATATGTGGGTGTGCTTGTATTTGGGGCATAGATTTTCAGAACTGAAACGTTTCCATAAGGGATTTTACCTGTGAAGTGCTCTTCTCCATCTCTTTTGATTGATTTTATTCTGATGAAGTCTATTTTGCTAGATATTAGGATGGTACACCAGTTTTTCTTTTGATTAGAAAGTCTTTTTCTATACCTTTACTCTGAGGTAATCTCTACCTTTGAGTTTGAGGTGTGTTTCTTAAATGCAGCAGAAGGATGGATCCTGTATCATTTTATAGGTGAATTGAGTACATTTATACTAATAGATATTAATAACCAATTATTATTAATTCTTGTTGTTTTTCAGTGGTAATATTTTTTGTTTAAATTCT